>JAODUG010000007.1:4883413-4906850 GCA_027564795.1 Aphredoderus sayanus
GTACCTAGGCCTACTATAGGCTATACTACATTAGGGGGCAGGGTAGTGTAGCGTTCCAGGCCTCGGGGATTATGTTTCTATAGGCCTATGCACGATTTTTAAATTAAAGTAGTGAAACATTTAATTATGTTTCACTACTTTAAATTAAAAAACGTGCACAATGTTACTGATAATGACATGTTACTGATCACAGATATAACACTTGCATCACAAATGTGTTAAAATCTAGAAATAAGTTAAATCAATAACAAATCATAAAATGAAAAATATTGACACACTTTAGAACTTTCTGCTCTGCTTTTGCTGCGATTTCTCAAAATTATTTTATTTGACAGAAAAATATACCTGGTCCTCAGGAATAGTGTGACGTCGAGTCAGGTATAGAGGGGTCACGTGTGATTGTTTAGAGCAGGAAATTGACATGTTACGTCTTGAGGGAACCTGCCTGCCTGCTACCTTTCCTTTCTCGCTGTAGTTTCAGGACTTCCACTTAACGACATGCCGGTGGAAAGCAGTGCCACAAAAATGGGAAGGACATTTCATTGGCATCATGTCCTGAAGTTGCATTAGCCAATTCTTCAAGCATCCATTCACCGCTGCTAGCACGCTAGCTGGCTAGCCAGCTCAGCAGCCTATGAGAAACGGGGCAAGCTAAACGTAGCTAGCCATATCTGTGGCTAGCCTTCAAGTCGTTGGAGTGGATTTAACTGAAAGCGTATGATTTGACATCTAGTGATATCTGTCTTATAACACCAACGGACAAAATGGAGTTGTTCCAAGCCAAAGACCATTATATCCTCCAGAGGGGCGATCGTGCTCTTTGGTGTAGCCGAAAAGATGGGACTATGAACGTCAGACCTGGTAGGTATACAGTACAGTAGGATGCTGGATGTCGGCTTGCACCCGGCTATTTACTTTGATAAAATATAGTAGTTTAAAATACTACACACTTAGACCGGAGATGTTATGGCATTACAAAGGCATTAACGTATTGGTATCAAACAGATCATGGAATCGGTGATCTTGGCAATTATGTTGTATGTGTTGTTGTACGCACGTATTTGGTTAGCATAATACGTTTACTTTCACTTATAGTTTTATTCATAATCGTTTCAAGAGCACTGTAATCCAAGTCACTGACAGTGAATTGGCCAACACCCCACACACGGGCGCTGCTCCTTGTCTTACGTCTACAGTAAGGTACTGTTAGGCTACTGTACCGCTAGATTAAGATACAGGCGACTCTAATGGTAGACAAAAAAGTACTACTATGTCATTTTAAACTAGTTCATAATAACTATAAATAAATTCAAACAGTCTTGTTTTAAATTATGTAGCTATTTTAGTAAAACGTTGTCATTAGAACACTAACAGTAATTGTTTGCTCTTCTTTTATTTGCCACAAACATCTGAGTTTATCACAGTGAGTTTTTGTACTGTGCAAATACACCTTGGTTGATTTTGGACATGAATACCTTTTCTTGTGTTAGCATCACAGCATCTAGAATTTCAGTGTAACCCAATTAGACATTCTAGAGTAGAAATTGTAGTCTTTCAGTCCCTGTCACTGGGACTGGCAGCAGAAAGAGTTGCATCACAGAACGCTAGAATTGAGTCACAGTTCAAATGTGTCAGTCAGAGCTCAAAAGTGAAATGGAATTCCTTTGGCTTTAGGAATGACATTCAAGTAGTGCTCTAGTTAAAGGAACGGCTAGACCAAAAGAAGAATTAAGTAGAGGTATCAAAAGGCTGTATTACACTCTGTTTTGGTTAAAGTCATAGGGGTGTGCAGCCAGGCAGAACAGGTTTGGGTTGCACCACTGTTCCATTATTTAATTGGAAAAGGGTTTCCACTCCTCTCCGTGCCTATTGACACACAGTTCACAGCACAGAATTCCCATGATGCTACCCGTTGTAGGATGAGCTGTGGTATTATTTTAGGATTGAAGATTTAAAACTACGCCACCCTCCCCGCTGGTCCCGCACAGCCCCATTCCCTTGTACATAGTTGTGCATCTGTGTCATGTAACAGGAAGAGTCATTGTTTGAGGCTGCCTACTAGATTCTCTCCACTTGTCTGCTAATTTGTGTATTTTGCCTGACGACAAACCCTTCTTATCTTTGCTATTGAATTTGCTGTTCTTTTAAATGTTTTGTCAATGATGAACCTGACAGTTTTACATGACGTTGAACTGGAATGTACAGTCATGGCCAACATAACTATTACAACTTTTGGAACATAATTCCCACCATGCCTATCCAGATGTTTTAATGGATAAATAATGGTCACTCAGCTGTATTTTGTGTCAGTTGAATAGCTGTACTGTTGTTCGAAATAGGCTTGGAGTATGGCAGATTATAACAGATGTGGTAAGATCATGGTAGTGGCAGTGATATAACTGCAATTTGTAGAAGAGTCTGTCACAAAGTTGTTTAACAAATATAACTTACTTTCATTTTTGTAGCTTAATGTTGCAGTACTGCACTTACTTTAGGTTCTAGCAAGTTAGTTGCTGAATCATACAGTAGCTCTGGCAGTGGTGTATGAGCCCCCTTTTAGGTCCGTTTGCAATATAATTGTATAGTATTTCAACTTCAACCCATGTCCACATTTTGTATTGACAAATATGCATTTTCATTCCAGCAACAGACTTGCTTCTTGCATGGAACCCAGTATGTTTAGGTCTTGTGGACGGCGTCATTGGAAAGATACAACTTCACACAGGTATTGAGTAATGCAGTAAAAGCCTTTTGTGAACATTTCTGAGTCAGCTAATTTCTATTTTTGCTATCCTAGCAATGTAAGTCACCATCTTGATTCTGTAACTGCGCTTACAGTAGCCCAGTTGTCACTAAGCTCATTTGGGGTTCTTGCTCATGACAAATGCCCTTTATGTTATGAATAGAGTGGATTGATTTGTAATTACCGGTAACTAAAATGTCATGAAAGAATGTCTCAGCTTCTCCCTAGTGTATACTTTTGATCATTAGCAGTTGGAAATGATTGTTAAAACACATTAACTTTACCCTTTACAACAAAATGGGAGGAGAAATAAGCATGTATAATACAAGGCACACATCTCCAGAGAGAGCTCGGCCGTTTAAGACAGCTGAAAAAGCTGGTTTTGCCAGCTTATGGAATGAGAGGAATTCTACAGCCATCATAACACCCCCAAATCATCCTCATCTTTCTGTTGGCAGATCTTCCTCTTGGCCTTGTATTAATCCGCCAGAAGGCGTTGGTTGGCCATTTGCCAGGCAATCACAAAGTCTACAAGATCACCAAGATAGCTGTCATTCCTCTCTCTGACGAGGAGCCCCAGGAGCTAGAACTGGAGGTATGGTTACACTGTTGTGGAGCATGAAGCCATGGTCATCATATGTCATGTGTGTTGCACTTATTGACTTCTAGGTTCTCGTCGTCTTTTGTTTTGACGGAAGCCAAGCAGATCATGTATGAGTCATTATGAATCATCTGTGAAGATTGCCACACATTAGGTGCTAAGTGAATGTGTAAAGTGTTAATGCAGGTGCTCCCATTTCATTTTCACACACACACACACACATTCAAGGGATAATTAATTGTGATAGCACATGAATGATCTCAGAGGAGTAGGAGTAGTGTTAAGATTTCAGTCTTTCAGGGGAGCTTCATGGACGATGAGACAGAATATTTTCAAGTGAGTAATATTATAATCACCCCAGTCTGTGCTTTATACCCAGTCCCTGTATAGAGTACATCATCATGGATTTATTCCTCTAGTGGCTAGACATCCTATAGATCAGTAGCATCTAATGAGTTGAGAGAGATATGAACGGGTTAGTTTATGTGTTAATTCTTAGTTGTCTGTATGTAGTTGGTATAAAAAGTGATTGTTAATTGGTGGTAGTTTTTTGTGTATTGGTGTTTATGTCAAACCTCAGTACCGTACATACTGTAAGTGTTTTGGGATAGTAATCTTTAACTATATTTCTGATAACATCACAATGAATGGTCTTATTCAGTAAAAACACGGAACATTATAGAAGTTGGAAACTCCATTCTTTTTCAGCTTTGCAAGAAGCATCATTTTGGCATCGACAAGCCAGAGAAACTGGCCCAGTCTCCAGATGACTCCAAATTTCTGATGAAAACCTTAAGTCAGATCAAATCAAATGTGGCTGTGCCCATCAAGAAAAAGGTAATGTAATTCAGTGGGTAAAGACCTCACTTCCCTTTTACTATCTTTCACACCTAAATGTGTTCAATTCGGTTTTAGTTATTCTGTGGTTTCATTTAGTTTCCTTTTATCTGTCCACTTACTGCTGCCTCTCTTCCTATCCACACACCCAATCCAGTATTCCCCTGCCTTTCAGGTGAAAGAGAACAAAGAGAAGGAGCGTCTAGAGAGACGGCTGCTTGAAGAGCTCTACAAAATCTTCATGGATTCTGACTCCTTCTACTACAGCATGACCTACGACCTCACAAACACCGTCCAGAGACAGGGTGACTCAGAAGGCACCAACATCCCCCTGTGGAAACAGGTTAGAAGCATAGATGTATCCCAGGGCATCAGCGTTTAGGAAAGTGCTGGGGACGGTTCGGGTTAAACAGCATCCCTTTACCATCGATGTATTCGTTACCAACGTTTAGCTTGGATAGTTAAGTTAGATTTAAAATGCAGTGAGTTTTGTGCAGATGGCCTGCACACTGACCTTTATGCTATCAACAGCTACGCTTATTAATAAACCTACAGTATGTGTTTGGCTTTCCGCTGTCAAAAAGAACAGGCCATTTATAAAATATGTTTTTCAAGTTTATATTACACACTTAAGGAAGGCACGTATGAGGGGAGTACAACTTTCACATTGACAGTTACATTCATGGTGCATCATTAATGTTAAATCAATACACAACTTATTATAATACAACACAAACATGATAAACAATACACATCTACTTCTACACAACACAAAAAGGGAGCATAAACAACTGAGGGATAGTAACAGTTCATCGCCCCAAGGTATGCTGGGAGACGCACTAGTCGACCAGCCATGTGACCAGCCCACAACCTGCTACAATATATTGATAATGAAAACTACAGGCAGTCGTAGCTAAACGTCACCTACATAAAACAATGTATTATCTTATTAACGTTATTCCTGCTATGTTTTTTTCCTAACGGGAATAGTCAAGAGATGTGTGGGTGGTGATTTATGGACCAGTTTCTTTCAATATAGCTTATTGGTACTCCGCCAACAAATTATATTGTATAAAATGTTGCTCTCAGAAGTATTGACCTTTCTGTCTATTTCTCAGAAAGCGTTTTTCCTCAAATTAGCTATTCTTTATTTGGAATATCTCTCACTGATATAATTGAAAAGGCCATATTGACATGCCGGTTGAAAAGGTTTGACAGATGTAGTGTGGAAAACAAAGCAAAGGGTAGGTTAAGAACTGGAAGGTGGAGAGACCACAAGGAAGGAAGGAAGGAAGGAAGGAAGGAGGAGGAAGAAGAAGAAGAACAACAAGAAGAACAAGAACAACCTACGTCTGCCGGCTTAACAAACATCAGCTGTTAACTGTAAACTGTAAACAGGACTTATTTTTAAGTAGCCTAGTTTTTGATAACTGGTCCACAGATCATAGAAAGACATTATAGAGGGCTAAAGGCTTTCAAAAACTGGTCTCCAGTGTCCTATGCATGTACCCTTACACAAAGCATACCTAGTCTGACCTCAGCTTTTAATCTGTTACCAGGTGGATGACCGTTTCTTCTGGAATAAACACATGATTCAGGAGCTTATCGACCTGCAGGTAATTTCACTAGATAGACGTGCAAATGTTACCACTTTTTGCTGATTGCTTTATGAACAGTTCGCATTGTGGACCTCTTCCTGTCATTGTAGAGTCTCCTAACTACCGTAGTTCTTTATCATAAAGTGTATCAAAACGCCATGTGATAATAGTTCATACCAGCTGTATGTTAGCCACTGTGCATTGTGTTGGCTTTTCCTACAGGTGGATTAGGCCCTAGTGTGGTGCACTTCAAACACCATTTAGACTGGAGCCGCCTGTAAATGCAGTGTTCTCATTTATCACCTGCAAAACAGGTTTTCTGAGTATTGTTTTTGAAGGATGACATGCAGTGTGTTGTCAGTCACCTTTTGCTATTTTGCTTTGACACTATTATTAAAAGAAGTTGAGGGAGAATGTCATTTGTTATGTTCACCACATGCTCAAGAAAGTGCCCTGGTCATGATTTGACAATCGCCTGCTGTTCATGTCCCTCCAGGTACCAGAGGTGGACATGTGGGTGATGCCCATCATCCAGGGCTTCGTCCAGGTGGAGGAGCTGGTGGTGAACTACAACGAGAGCCCCGACGAGGAGAGGAGCAGCCCCGACACCCCGCCACAGGAGCTCACCTGTGTGGACGACATCCACCCTCGCTTCACCGTGGCCCTGATCTCCCGACGCAGCCGCCACCGCGCAGGTGCGGCCATTTGACCTGTAGGATAGCAGCATCGTATCACAGTACCACTGGGATGAATGCATAAATGGACTATTGGAATTTGAGCAAAATGTTTAAAATACAACAGTATACAATGGTGTTTATACCGAATACAGTATAAAGTTGCTTTATATAGCCAAAGTTGACACTTGCAGTATAAATAAAATGTGCATAGCTGAGGCCCGTAGTTCTAAACTACTTCTCTTTGAAGGCCAGCATGGCTGAATTAATGTTGACAACCACTGATGTATTGTGTGTGTTATGAGTGGGTTAAACATAATCACATTATCCTTCCTGATACAAAATCCCGCCTAATACTGATGACCACTGAGATAATACTGTTTTGTCTGGCCCAAGGGATGCGCTACAAGCGGCGAGGGGTGGACACTGACGGCCACGTGGCCAACTACGTGGAGACGGAGCAGCTGATCCACGTGCACAGCCACACGCTGTCCTTCGTCCAGACCCGCGGATCAGTGCCGGTGTTCTGGAGCCAGGTGGGCTACCGCTACAACCCTCGGCCCCGCCTGGAGAAAGGTTAGTGGGCAACGCTTGGCTGCACATGCTCTTCTCTCTGGGCCTTGCTGTTGCCCAACAGTAGCTGTTCCTCCACTGTGGCCAGTGATGCAAGCCTTCACACAGCATTTGCCTTTAATCAGTAGCGGTGTGCCTGCGCTGTGTGTTGTTTCAGGGGAGAAGGAGACCGTTCCTTTTTTTGCATCTCACTTTGAAGAACAGCTTAAACTCTACAAAAAGCAGGTATGGTGTTCTCTGATAATGCATGCTTTTTTTCATGGCCACATTCTTAACTTGTGAAAAATGGAAGAAAAGAAAAAAATACAAGCACAGACAAAATGTTTGATTATGCTAAATGGCTTTTTTAGTTAATGTGATTCATAAATATTTAGGGTCAGTTTTTTTTCTCTAGCACGTGACATCTTATCACAGGTCCAAATCTGTGTGTGAAGATGGTTGGGTTTTGTACTTATGCAGCCCACTGGCCTCCCTTACAATTACTATTACTTCCATACAATAATAATTCATCCAGCCATCCATCCGTCTTCAACCGCTTATCCGAGGTCGGGTCGCGGGGGCAGCAGCTCCAGCAGGGAACCCCAAACTTCCCTTTCCCGGGCCACATTAGCCAACTCTGACTGGGGGATTTATTATTATTATTAATATTAATATTAATATTATTATTATTAATATTAATATTAATATTAATCTTATTATTATTATTATTAATATTAACACATCTGGTATGTTATAGAGGGTGGCTTGTTTGACTGCTGACCATATACTTATTGTGGTTATTTCTCAGGTCATCATTAACCTGGTGGATCAAAGCGGGCGTGAGAAACTCATCGGCGATGCATACTTGAAGCAGGTCCTGCTGTACAACAACCCAAATCTAACATACGTCTCATTTGACTTCCACGAGCACTGGTATGAGATCCTTCTCTCTGCCTCTTACGCTTTAATCATGTACACACACTTTGAATTGAATGTTCTATGTTCTGTTTTTGACTCACTTCCCTTTTATGCTCCATCCTTCCTGTTCCTCAGCCGAGGTATGAAATTTGAAAATGTGCAAATACTGACAGATGCCATCTCTGATATCATCACTGACATGAAATGGGGCTGGTGAGTGTCCCTCGGGAATCTTATCTAACACTTTAACTATGAGAAGCAGGGTTACTTGAAGTCTGGGAGACAGTCTGTAACTTTAGCTCTTTATTTTCACTGAGACCTTTTTATTTTTATTTTATTTTTTTTAATAGTTTTAACACAATCACTAGAGGTCTGTTTTCCTCTTTTAATGGGTCATATTGGATTGAACACTTCCTGGATGCACCCAAAATTTGTTTATCCTCTCTGTTAGGGTGGACCAAGCAGGAGTCATCTGCAAGCAGGAGGGCATTTTTCGGGTCAACTGCATGGACTGTCTGGACCGCACCAATGTGGTTCAGGCTTCCATTGCCCGTGTAGTGATGGAACAGCAGGTAATTTTTCATCCCCAAGAGCACAGTTAATAACATTCCCAAACAAGCAAATATACAGGGAAATTGTGTTATAGGACTGAAATGAATCACTCCAACCTCCTCTAATGTAAAATCACAAGAAAGTCACTGTACCCTGGTCCAAGCTTAGTATCCCCGTCCTCCTCCACAGTTGAAGAAGCTGGGTGTAATGCCTCCAGAGCAGCCTCTACCACCTAAGTGCTACAAGATCTACCAGGTCATGTGGGCCAACAACGGAGACACCATTAGCAGGCAGTACGCAGGCACAGCTGCCCTCAAGGTAATGCATTACTGCCTGTGTAAACAGACACATGTAATGCACATTCCAAATCTTTTGCACATTTTAAAGTGAATTCTTAATTTGTCTGAATGACAGGCGCACATCCACCCCTACCGGGGCTAAAGTGAAAGTTCAATGGGAAAAGCATAAAGGAATTGTTCACAGGTCATTTCCAATATTTCCAAAATCAGTGAATAATCATGTGAAATAATGGTGATTTCAATATATGCCTCGTGATTTAATCGTGATAATGACTTCTTCCATAATCGAGCAGCCTTAGTGAGCTTTAGTGAGCTGATGAGAGCTTCATCATCATCATCATCATCCTCATTTTCCCACTTCACTGATAACAGATGGATATTGCCATTTATAGATATTTCACAGATTAAACAACAAAAACATGTTGGTTGTAACTAACATGTAAAGACACAATTTGAAGCAGAAGCTTTCCGCCCCCTCTTTTAATGTTTGATTTTTAAGGTAATTTGTTGTGAATGGCTGTCTTGAGCTTGACAGGATCAAGAGTGCATCATTACTTTCGTGAGTGCACCATTAATTTAATGATGCATCTACATTTTGTCCATCATAGGGAGATTTCACCCGGACCGGGGAGAGGAAACTGGCTGGTGTGATGAAAGACGGTGTGAACTCAGCCAACCGCTACTATCTTAACCGCTTTAGGGACGCGTACCGACAATCAGTCATTGGTAAAGAAGCTCCATTCGTCTAAAGCCCCCCCATCCCCAATAAAGCCTGTGTGAACACTGCTGAATCCTCCTGGTGTATATCTGTACAGACCTTATGATGGGCGTGCCGGTGACAGAGGATCTGTACTCCATCTTCAGCAAGGAGAAGGAGCACGAGGAGAAGGAGAAGGAGAGCCAGAGGGGCGCGCAGGAGCAGGTCAGCCTGCTCCTGCAGACCTACATGCAGCTGCTGTTGCCTGACGACGAGACCTTCCATGGGGGCTGGGCTCTCATCAACTGTGACATGAGGTATGTAGGCCCGCCCACATGGCTCTGTGGAATCCATCATGGCTTTCTGCTGTTAAAAGTGGCCAGTGGGTGTTGTTTGTTTGTTTTGGCTGCCGGGGACAGCGGTGAAATCACCCTAATATTAGCGGCATGTGTTGTTTAGTTCAGTTGTGGTGCCCAGATTTGCATTTCAACCAAGATGACGAGCTCTACAGGATTTCATCATTATCTGAGGCAAAATGCTAAAACTGCTTGGCTATTATGTATGTATATATTCTATACATGTTTTTAAACAAACCTTAGGTCTCATTATGATACTGTATTCTACACACAACCTCTTTCTTTACACAACCTGCTTATCAAATGTTAGAGGCAGTTTTATGTGTTTTTAAAAGATCTAATCTCTAAGTCCAACAATTCCTTTTCTAATATATGTTGTGTCTCTCAGCATTATAGATGCAACCAACAAAGACGTGGATGTCCTCCTGCTGCTATCCAACAATGCGTACTACATTGCCTAGTAAGTTGAGCCTTTATGAATGTGCCGTACTGTTTTAGGTGTGGTTTTTATTGGCCCATGTAAGCTTATTATTATTTATTTTTACTGTTTACAGCTATGATGAAGAAGCAGATAAAGTTAACCAATACCAGCGCCTCAATTTGGATGGTTTGGAAAAGATTGAAATAGGTAAATATACGTTACTTTGAAAAGAGAAGTGAAAGCTTTCTGCACAATTAGTCATTTCCTAAAACTGTCAGCAGTCTTATCTCTCTCCAATCTTGTCAGTAATATGATGATCCTTTTGCGTCATATTTCTCAGGTCCAGAGCCCACTCTGTTTGGGAAGCCCAAGTTCTGCTGCATGCGTTTGCATTACAGGAACGGAGAGACGAGTGGGTACTTCCACACACTGCGGGCTGCTACAAGGAACCCAGAAGACGACGGTAAAGGTCAGATGTGGCTCCTGAAAATACAAGAATTCTTTTGAGCCCTAATCATGTAACATATTGTGACTTCCTGTGTGTTGTGGTTTAGACACGCTCCAATGCATAGCTGAGATGCTTCGTATAACAAAGCAGGCTATGGGTCTGGACCTGCTAGTGGTAGAAAAGAAGCTGGAGAGGTTGGTATGCATTCACTTGCCATGTGTTGCATAATTCATCCCTTTCACTTTCATACAATTGAACTACTGGTTTCAACCACAAGTGCAACTCCTTTTTAAAATGAGATTTATTTTATTTATTTTAATTTAACTGTTTGTGTTCCAGGCGGCAGAGTAAGCCTCATGAGGACATACAGGGCATACACAGCAGAAGCACTGAGCAGGCCCAGGGTAGCTCCGGTCTGGCACAGGGCAAGAGCTTTCTCCTCAACAAGTTCTCCTCCATCAATCAGAAGGTGAAGCAGACCAAGACCAACGTGAACATCGGGCCCTTCAAGCCTCTCGGGAGGCTCGGCAACTTCTCCAAGCCTGACGTGAAGGTCAACTTCCTCAAGCCCACTATGCACGTCAACCTGTGGAAGTCGGACAGCAGCTTGGAGACGTCGGACAGCAACCCGGCCTCGGGAGGCCTGAAGGGGCTGGGCGACGATCGCTCGGAGATCTCCACGGACTCGGACTCGTACAACTCGGACCCGGAGAACCCGCTGTCGGCCCCCGGACTGGACTACGTGTTGCCCAGCTGCGGCATCGTGGCGTCGAACCCGCGGTTAGGCAGCCGCTCCCAGTCCATCGCCAGCGCGGAGCTGAACATTCCCTCCGTCATCCGCGTGACCGGCTGCGACGGCCAACAGGAAACCCTGTCCCAAGGCAGCGACGACGCGTCGCCGGGGGCGGCCTCGGTGGCTGAAGAAGCCATCCTGATTGACTTCGGAACGCCCATCGACGCCTACTGCCACCAGTTTGTCCAGGACGCCCAGACCAAGCCTGTGGTGGTGTTTGGCGAGCAGCAGCCCCCCGCCGCCCCCCTCCACATCGCCAGCGTGGGCGCGGACACTAAGGGTGCTGTAGACAAGCAGCCCGGACCAGATGAGCAACAGGCGATACAGGAGCCCCAACTGCCCAGGCCATCGCAGCTGGACGTCCAGTCCACTACCTCTGGCTCCAGCCTCTTGACAGTGCAAAAGCCCAGCTCGGCGGTGTCGGGGGGCTCTCAGAGAAGCGCGAGCTCTCAGCTGGGGGGCAGCCTGGGCCCCTCGCCCGCAGACGCCAACGGGAGCAGGGTGGTGTCCCCCTTCGCTAAGATAAAGAGCTCCATGGTGCAGGTGGCCAGCTTCACTCAGGCAGGACTCACCCAAGGCATAAGCTTTGCTGTGGCGAAGGTGCAGAAGAGCCCGGAGCCAGACGCCGTCAATGAGACCCAGAAGAGCGAGCTGAAGGCAATGTTTACACAGTGCCAGACCAGGATCATACAGATCTAGCTCTTGAACTGTAGCCGCAAGCAAGATGATGTTGTAGATGTAATGACTTCAAACTTCCAGTAGAGTAGCCTATGTTTGCTCGACAGGCCATTACTCAGTTATTGCTTGTAAACATATTTTTTTTAATATAGGTCGTAATTACATGACAAGATTATGTTTACATGCACACACTATATTTATTGTTTCTAACTGACTATAGCATACCTTGCACACATTGTACCCCTTGCAGATATTTGGTTAATAAAGTTTATTTTTCAATTTTCATGAAAATCTTGCACATGGCAAATGATTGAAAGACTTCTCCGTCCCATACTACAGTAGGTATTTATTTATTAATTATTAGTAACTTCCCGCCGACTGGAACATACAGTCATGGTGACATAACATTTGTGTTGCGTTTTCTCACCTTGTTCCCAATAGAAATATTTATGAAGGCTCAATTTTAAATATATTAAGTTTTGTCAATATGCATTTATTGTTGTGAGTATTCCTGTAAATTGTGTTCAAGTACAGTAGGAAAACTCAGCATTTACTAACATGTCATGTAAAGTCATATGATGTCATATAAAACATTGTTTCCTAGAGTATCTTGTATACACATTTGTGCATGTAAACATAATTGTCCGAAGCCTTTGTGAAATTCAAACTGATGACCCTCAATGGTTGCATGTTAGGCATATGAGTTAGATTAGGCAGGTATAAATCAACTGCATGTTGAAATACCACCTCGGAATTTACCATGTACTGTATATGATCCCATAAGGGCAGGTCATGCATTGGCAGTTGTAATGAAAAACTGATTTTATTTGCAGAAAAGACATATTGATTAGATTGTGACCACATTCCTTTATTTGGATGTCTAGGGAGAGTGCTGTTAAATACTTCTTTTTGTACATCTGTCAGAAAACAGATGATGTAGTTAGGTCTGTCTTGTCAAGTGTAACCTAAGAAATATATCATAAAAAATATGAACTAATGACCATACAAGAATTATACCGGTTGATATGTACAGTGAGTATTGTATGTATATCCGTTACGTCAGTAGAACCCTCCTATATATCTACATGTATATCTATAAATATATTTATGGCTTTAGGGGGCTTGTTGTCCATACAATTTAGCTTTTGTACTATTGCTAGAGTGGAAGCTTAACGCATTGGGTGAGATAAGCATTTTATTTTGATTATAATGCCCAGTTCACTGATTGATAATCCTGAATAGCCCCAATGATTGGATATGCTTTTGATATGTACATTGAATTGTTCTTATTCTAATGATTTTACTAGTTAACATAGTCTGAGGGTGTGTCCTCGGTCATCATTGTACATAAATGTAGCCTGTTTGTAGCCTGGTAAAAGAATCCTGATTTTGAAAGCTGTATCAGTATGACTAAAGTGAAATCTGGATGGTTTTTAACAGGCTAGCATGTTTGACCAAGAGCAAAAAGTAGCATATTCCATATGCAACTAGCCCTACCCAAACGTTATACACACTGTTCAATGCTTTATGCACTCCCCAAATCAAAATACTTGCCTTAACAGGATACTGAAGTGGAATTGTGTACTGTATATCAGGTATTTATGGCAACATCTACTTTTTATGTTGCAAGTCTATTCTTACATGTTACATTTAGTGTACTGTACAGTAGGCAATGAGGTCACGTTCAGGATTCCTGTAGTGAGAAAGCTTTATCTTGGGATTTTTCAACGTATAAGAAATGCTCAAGAAATTAGCCAGAACTTGTTGGATTGCAGTTGTATGTACTGTACAGTATGTACATTGGGGTTTTATTGTTTTCATTTGGAGCATTGACTGCTCTCTATGGACCTTAATAAGGTGTTGGCTTACCTGTATGTTTGTAGATTTATTTTAAATTCCTCAAATGAGGTTCCTACATCACAAGTATAGTTCATAAAACCTTTGCTTCAAGAAGATTCCTCCCTCAAATGTTGTGACACTTGTTGATGTGTATTTACTGTATAATAACACAGTCTGCCTAAAGTAAGATAATCCCAAACTAAAGGGTCATAAATCACCTTACAAGTTTGTGTTTTTTTGTAATATATTCTGATATGCATTAAGCATTGTATGGCCTGGATGACTAATCATGGTTACAGTTACACTGTAGCTTGTGCTGCTTTTGAGGGTGCTACATTGTGTCTTGGCTGACTCATCAGTTTCTGAACCTGCTGATAAAGTCTTGTCCTGCCAAAGCTTTTAGACGGTGGCTGCAATGCAATAGGAATATAAAGATTTAAGGCCCGAGGTTGAGGGTTAGAATTTTAAACAAATTATTTCAGGAATACAAATGATAGGTCATTTAGTGCATAGACTATTCTTAGTTGAATGTTAAAGTAACAGTTATAAACATTCCGATGGGAGTAAATCATAAGAGCCTAGATTTTATATGCAACAGCTGGCATAGTTAAATTTAATCTGAGATTATGGTGGGTTAGATTTTATATTTCCTTCTCTTTCACACCAAGTGCTTTTGAAACCACATTTTCATTTTTCTGTGGACTACCCATGACCCTGCCCATATAGGTCCATGACCTTTGCGTCATGTGATTTTAGAGGTCTAAACTTATTATTGCACTGCGTTTAGGCACATTTACCAGCACCATGTCTGACATGTCTGTGGTTGTAGTTCACCTGTTAACAACTGACTGTTGTCTGACTTTATTGTATATTAAAATATCCTATTTATTATCTCTTTTGGGTGTTTTACTTGAGAACAATGTGCACTGTATATGTATACATTTTTGTTCAGGAATAAATTCCATGAAAATTAAAACGAGTGATTTAATGTGTCAGCTCCTTTAATGACTAGACACCATACGATCATGCCCAACATATAAATTCTAACAGAACAACAGTGAGGGACCGTAGACGCAAGTAATCAAAGGCACAATAAGGGAATAGTCCTCTTGCGTGCCATTTGTATATTTACAGTCAAAAATACAACAGCAGAAATCTAAAGTTTGGTCAGGAGCACATATTTGCAAACTATTCGCTTTAGAACTTTTAGGGTACAAATTCAAACCAAAGCTCTAACAAAATTCAAGGCATTAATCAAACATTGAAAAAGTTAATATATGTACAATCCAATTATTAAAGTTAAATATGTGTTATGGCATCAAATGACATTTGAAGAAAAAAATGTGCATCCTGTTGAAGTTTAAAGGTTGAATAAAGTACAAAACATTTTATGAAAAAAATTTATTATTACAGGTATTTGATATATTTCTTTTGACAAAATAAATGTATCGCTTTATACGAGTAGGGCTGTATGTTCATGGCTCGTTGCCATTGATGCTCTTATGCTGCTCAGTTCGGCTCCTTCGTAGCATTTCAATATGCTTGGCCCTCATCCAACCATCCCTTGACAGAGAAGTCTGTCCCAGGCTGAGAGACAGCAGCCTAGGGTGGTAATAAAAAGTCAGACAGAAAGCGTACAGTAGCTTGTGTAAATCACTGGGTATCAACTCAATATGATGAGAAGAGAGTTGTGTTTTACTGAACTTCTAAGGATGCTTTACTATGTTTATTGTCTTAACACCGTAAAATAGCTTTTTCAATACGTGTTCTGGAATTAATACCGTCCAATCTTATCTTAAACCCACCTTGCCACAACAAGCAGTCTATGGAGGTCTTCAGCAGAGATGCTCTGGGGATCATCCTTCCGCATGTCTACAAAGTCATCCTCTACTGCCTGGAAACACAGGAAACAAATTCTGAGCCTCATGCCCACAATGGAAGATAAAACAGCATTCTACACAACTAATTACATCTTGTGTGGGCTGTAGCTCCTTACCAAGGATATCACATTCTATTTTAATCCCAATTACGCTTGATGACAAGTTTATTACGCTTACGATTACGCTTAATACTAGTTGGATTTCTCTCCAGGTTATGCAGGAGATGTTACAGTACTGTCCCTTGACAACACTGCAAGTGAGAGACCAGGTTGTCATGACTGCTGAGGCTCACCTTGGTGACGTCATCAGAGATGCTGTAGTCCAGTGTTCGGGCCATGCTCAGGTACAGGCGGAACTTGTTGAGCTGGGATTGTGACTGTAGCATGTGGACGGCACTCAGATACTCCTCCACACTGGGTGGGGCCACCTGAGGCTGCAGGTGCACCTGACAGTCTGACTGTGGAGTCCAAGAGAGCTTATAGTTACTGTACATCTACAGAATAAAAGTCCAACAAGTCGGTAGTATTAAAGAACAAGATCTGTAATAACAAATAGTGGTGCAGACTGCAGATGTACTTGGGGACAGGCTGCCCTGCCCCCCCGATGGAACAAAGCTTGAGGAGGTGGAGTGGTTTGGGCTTTCAGCTGCTTGCTGGCCTCTACTGTCTCAATATAAACACAGCCGTGGCCTCTTGACTTCTAATCTGCCCTGGGAACTGTTTATTCCATGCGGCAGCCTGATAGTCGGCCTAAGTCTGACACCCTCTCACAGCACTGTTCCTATGGCACACAGCTGCAGCCATGGCAACCTATGAGAGCAGCACACAGGAATAGCACACGGCGCATTCCTCGGCCTGTTCACACGGCGGTGAGGCCCGGGTCTCAAGTCAGGGCACAGTGGGGACGCGTGGCGCAGGGCCAATAGCGGTCGAGATATCCAAGCCTGCAGCCTGGAAACAGAGCCCACGAAACCCGACCCCTCCCCACGACCAGCACGGGGGAGGGGGGAGGGGTCGGGGGTGTGCAGGTTGCCCCTGCTGCGCACACCTCCACCACACTCCTTACCGGCAGCAGTGAGCGGCCCTCTGACACGATGAGCACGTTAATATTGCAGGGGAATTCCATCTGGTGGTAGTTAAAGTCATAGTCCACCTTCTGCCACGAGATTAGGTTCCCCAGGGCCGTGACATTCCGCACACCTACAGCACCAACACACACACAGCCACAATCAAACCTGTCCTCCCACAGATTATAGAAATAGCATTGAGCTTGGTCGCCTTGGAATAAAGGCCCTGCTACTGGGAATGTGAAAGGAAATAGGAGCTGCACACAGTACACACTGCAGGTATGACTGCCCACGCCAGGCCATAAGACTGCAGCGTATGTCTCAGCGCCCTCCCCTAGTGGTTTAAAGTAGTTCTTCTGAAACCTTGACAAACCCTCCATGACGTCATCCACAGGTTTTCTAGGTGGTACAACCAGGCTGTAAATGGGCTGATAAGATGCAGTCGCGTGTTATTAAAAACCAACACTACAATAGTCAGATGAAGCGTCACCTGTTGTGTCCAGTTGTCCCTGCTGTAGCTGGGTCTCGTCCAGGAACAAGGAGGTGTTCCTGGCCAGCTGCAGGGCTCCGCTCACTAGCCGGTTGGCCACATAGTCTTTCTTAGGGACCAGCCGGAGCTGGTTCATGTTCTGGAGGCTCATGCTGAGCAGGTAGGACTGCAGGGGACAGATGGTAGTACAGTGTGTTCAAGCTGCAGGCTGTAACGTCAGTGTCTTACAAGTCATTCTGGACTCATTCTAAAGTGAGAGGCAAGTCATTTAAAAGCAAGCTATGGACAGCCTGGTGTTTTCTCTATTAAGGTGTGTGTATCCCCTCTGGCAGACCGAGTGCTGTGTAACAACCACATCATATTGCGAGGAATGTCGCACCTAGACACAAGAATCCAAGTCATAAATTGAACCTGCCATTACAAGAATTTTATGAATGGGGACAATGTTGATTATATTGACGTAACCAGCCATAAACATCAGTGCAATGAATAGATTTGTATGTTAACCTAATTGTCATTTACACGTTAAAATCCCTCAGCGTGGACATAGAGGTTTCTGTTAATTACCATGCAACACTTGGTAGTGCCTTTGTGTGCATGATAGACACTACCTATCCTGAAACATACTGTATTAGACCTTAATATTTACCTGGAGGAGCAGCAGTAGTAGTTCATTACAATACAATGTAGTGAATGTTTGTGCACATGATGGATGCCACCCATCTTGAAACATATTAGGCCTTTACCGTACCATTTACATGGAGGAGCAGCAGAAGTGGTGGCAGACATGCCCTGCTGTTCCAGACAAAAGCCCTCCCTCGGCCTGCTTCCCTGGCGTCTGTGACGAATGCCGTCCAGTCCCCACCCCCCCTCTTGGGCTTGGTTATATGGCCATATGGCCAGGGCACTCACACAAGGCACCAGCTGCTGGATGACGCGGTACAGCCGCTCTGGGTAGCCGTCCGCCGCAGGACACCCGCTCAGGTTCAGAGTGAACTTGCCCAGCGGCAGCACGTCTCTTCTGGCGTACCTGCGGGTGGGCCGTCAGAACACTTAGTCGGCTGCTCTCTGCTGTGGCGGGAATGTACGCTAGTAAGGGCTGGCGCCTACACGGTGGAGATGAGGTGCAGGATGAGGTACTCCGCTGCCAGCCCGTCTCCCAGAAGGACGTGGGTGAGGTAACCCAGCAACTCTGCCCTGACGGACGCCATCTCACTCAGGGTTGACGACAGCGCTGGAAGAGATGGTTCACACGCGCACGAGTCATCAATCACTCTGATGATTGCATTCATCACATATGTTTGCAGATCTACATATTGTTACCGGCGCCGTTGTCCTCCAAGGCAGCAGGGGGGAGTAGAGGGTTGTTGTGCTGCAGAGGTTTGGCATGAAGCATGTGGAGGCGGGGCACCAGTGAGGCAGGCGGGCTGTGCACTCTCATCTCCTCCACAGTCTCCATGCACTCTGTGGGGTCCAGCAGTGTGGATGCAGCATCTCTGTGTGCAGATGAATAGGCAGCACTGTTACGTTCATACACCACCACACCCGGAATAAAAAATAAAATAAAGGTATACTCAGTCTGGAATAGTCAGGTATAGTCATTCTGGAGAAAGCTTGTTGATATTTGTGACATTTGAACTCGACCAAAACAAACACCTCTTGCTTCAATGCCATAGGGTGCTCCCCTCAGAGCCCCCCCCCACACACACACATTTGAAACGCATTGTCAAGGCTAGGATATTGTTGGGAGGTGCGGTCTGCACCAGGTTGTGTTCCCATTTACTGAGTCACAGCTGGTTAGAAACACATGGTTGTTATTTTCTAGCTAGCAGACAGTGACGAGATATTCGCTGAATATGACAAAAAGTATATTAGCTTACAATCGCTGACTATATGTTTAAAATCATGTTAAACAGTGTCTTACTTCTCATCAGCCAGTGCACTGAGGGCAGGGCTAACTGAGAGGATCCCATAGACCTCTACTGTGTCGTTCAGTTTGAACCGGTCCCATTCCTCGTAGACCTGTTGGGGAAGAAAATGAAAATAAAACAGCATTGCTAAACCCAGGCTACTCTTTCTTCAGTTTCACTTTCAAACTCATCGGCACCTCTCGAGCTCTCAGTGGAAGCACACTCACAGACCAGCTGCAGACAACCAGAATAACTGATGAAGTGGGAATTAATTTTACAGGTCTTCCGATCCCAATTTAGCCAGAATAATTAGGTGTTGCAATTTATAGCCTGCTTCACTCTATGTGAGATGAAAACCATTAACTTTTGTGAAATAATTACGAGACCATAAAGTTGAATACTCACTGATAATAAGGTCTGTGTTAATATGGAGTTATTGTCCCATTCCACACCCATGACTACATAACTCCATAGAAATTATATAAAGCAGGGACAGACTGACAGAATTACAAATGCATATTAACTAGCATAGGCTAATTAAAAAGGGACATTGCTCACTGTATTCCCTACAGAATACTAGCAACATTAAGTAACATATAGTATAGGCTTTAACGCATACATGTTAGGAGATACTATGTCACCTGATGATGTGTTCAGACTGCCTACAGTCTGTAGATCACAACAAATCAGAATATAATCAGCATCAGCCAAAGGCTATTTCATTTTATTTTGCAAAATATCTTATCATTAAACCAACTCTGCATTTTATTAATTAACCAGGTATTAAAGTTCCCTGCAGATAGGAAACTGTAATAAAAAACAGTATATGACCTTGGTAGATGCACACTGACTGGTTGGATCATAACCAGTCAGTGTGCAGCTCTACAAGCTACAGTGACATAAAGTAGGACGACATAGAGAGGGACTCTAGACAAGGGGTTCTAAATTGCTGAGACATAGCACTCGCTATGCTGCACTACAGAAAAATAATCTGGAACCTGTGGCTTGCTGGAATGCATCTCACAAACTGCTAGGGGTTCCCTCCACACGAATCCACCAGTATAAGACTACACAGTACATTTACCTTGACAAGACAAGATGGGCCCTTTTCCCCTGGCAGGGGGAAGTTAAGGTCCAGATGCGAGGCAGATGTGGTCTGGTTAGGGGCATCTGTCTCCTGTCGTTTACAGTTACTGTTGCCATGGAGCTCTGCTGGACTCTGATGACCTGCAAAGAGACGTGAGAACAGTTGGCATTTAAACAGCCCCGTCTCTGTGCCAACCTATACCATCCATCACATTCAAACGGTCTCTAAAACAGACATAAATGCAGAGAAGTGGTTTGCACTGTTGATCAGGATAGGATAGAATATTTTCAAAAAAGTTGACATGCTTATTATTAAAGCATCAATGTGTACACAATAAACTTAACATCCCATTGTCTGCAATTAATATCATAAAGTGTACATCAGCCTTAAGAGGTGTTATGACATAAACAGTACACAGTCTTATTACCGTATGTTAGGTTCACCTAATTGATGTTTTTAACATACCATTATGTGGATCCCTCTGCTTCTGAGGTTGTGTGTCCATGTCATCATCTTCCTCATAGCTGCGTTTCTGTCTACTTGGGACATAGGAGGTGGAGGGCACAACTCTGGCTTGGTTAGAGCTGCCATAGCTGTGTGGGTGAATTAAGGAACACTCCACATTTAATGATAAGCATTTATTTAGTTCGTTAAAAACTACACCCCTGAATTGTGTTATAATACCCCCGGAACCCTAGCAGATGTAGGAGCCCTCCCTGAATATGAAAGAAAAACAATGACAGCATTTTTGTCACTCTGGTTACAAAGACTAGGGAACAAATGAAGGAACTTATAATGTGATGTGCTGTTTCATCACTACTGAATGACCATGTATGCCATATGTATTAGATCAGTGAAGGATATCTCTTTTACCCAGGGACTTTCTCCAGGGATTGGCACGCAGTAAAAGGTCTGTCTCTCTGAAGTCACAGTGTTTTTGGAATTAAAATCCACCTGGAGATGCAGAATGCAATACAGTATGTCAATCTAACATGTACTATGATAACTAATATGTGGGTTTGATTAAATTACATAATGAGTTATATGAGATGGACATACCCCACATTCTGTGACATCTTTATACTTCCCGCATCTTAAAACCTGGGATGTTATAAAGTATTATCAATGCTCCAATATAAAACATGTGTTTTTACAACTTTCTGAAACTTTTTGGATGAGCCATATAGAGAGTCGTGTTTATGATGCAAATTACTCTACATGAGTGAATACCGAATAACTTACTTTTGCGGTGGTTGATGCATCAACAGTCTCATACGCCCCCATGTAAAACTCTGGGTCAAACATATCCTGGATTAAACAACGGAATTTCACCAAGCTGTTGGGCTTCAGGTAATGCAAGGGTACATCGTTCAAGGATGGGACCTACATGTAGATATATTTAAAATTAGAACAAGCAACTGATACAGCTGACAGGAAATTGTATTATTAAACATTTATCTAAAACATTTACAGATCATAATGAGTAATATGTTTTTTTCCCTGCAGTGATCAAATATGTTCTAGGGATTTATGTACTGAAAGCACAATCCTAACATTACAGTACCAAAGTTTGAGCCTCTTTTTCTTTCAAGTGTTCTTTGAAGAATTCCACTGCCTTAGTTTCCCATTCTGAGCTTGGCGTGTTCTGTGAACTTGCTGAAAGTTTAAGAGGGATGATAACAGTACAATGTTGGTCGTCTTGAATGCATTTTGACTACAGTACCAAAGGTTTGATGAGTGTGTCGCTGCATCGTGTTTTTAAACCCAAGATCAGAAAACATTTATGCAGCTATACAGAAATGTTATATTTTGTGGCATACAGAATAATTATGTTTCAGGATGGGACGATGTAATTGTGAGAAACAGCTCAGATAACATGTAGTACCGGTAGCAGTTCACTGTTAGTTAGCCAACTAGCTACTTACACGTTACTACTGTAACGTGAATGCTCAATCTGTCAGATAAGCAAGTCCCGACTTGGCTCTTACCAAACATCTCTTCAACAACCCCCAAAGGGTTGTTCACCCAGTCGTACGTAGAACGCATCATTAGCCAGTAACAGCTTAGAACAGTAAAAACAATCAAAACAGAACTGCTGAAAATATACTTTAAAACTGATTTAGTTTCAACTGTTGTCTACTTTCTCGCCAGAGAGCACAGAAGAAGTGCTGGTCTGAGGGCGGGAAAATTGCGTCAGTGACCAAACGAGTCAGTACGTTCGTTTTCTATGCCGGGGTTTGCCGGAAACATTCTAACTAGAAAATTGCCACTTCCACTCTCACGGGAAGCACAATATATTGGGTTATTTTCTTGTTAAGCCAAAATTAAATAAATGTTGATTCATATCAGTATGTCAACTCAAAAGATACAATTTTCAAAATATCCAAACAACATAATAACATTTGCAAGGTGTCGATGTAAGAACTTGTCCGGGCCGAAAGGAGGCAGTAGTACAAATGACAACAACGAACAGCACATGAATTGCGTGGATTTGCAAATCATAAGACCGTCTTGACTACATATTACGGGATCGGTCTTTTTGTTTGAAAATCCGGGAAAAGTCACACAGCGGATGTGAAGTGGACGCATTCTCTGAACCAATGCCTGCAGGCTCGCTGGCTCCGGTTGGCTACGTGTAGTGTAGGGGAAAATGGCTGACAGGAAAAATAATAATGTACCTAACTCCAGCGCAAATTTACTGTTTAGTGCGGCACCCGAGTTTAACTTCAATTTACCGTTTATACCAGTCAGTCAGGCCAGTGGCCCAGCAGTGCTGTCAGGAGGTGAGATACTGTTAACACGTAATCGGGGGAATTGTCTTAATCTTACTGTTAACGTTAGCCATACTGTACTGTACTACAGTAGCTCAATAGCTATACGATACAAGGAACGGGTACTTAAATCACAGTAAATGATCATCTCATGTTTTTTCTATTAAAGTCTGTTACTTTACAGTCTGTTACTTTTTGCATCAAATACTGACTGTCAGTGTCTAGTA
>JAODUG010000007.1:4906950-4920609 GCA_027564795.1 Aphredoderus sayanus
CATGTTTTTTCTATTAAAGTCTGTTACTTTACAGTCTGTTACTTTTTGCATCAAATACTGACTGTCAGTGTCTAGTACGTTGCCAGTTAGTAGAGTTCCGCTTGCGCTGATCTGTGATAGACTACAGCCAGAGAACATTTTTTCATTTGAATGAGTTATTGAATGAGCTGTGGCTGGGCGTGCAAATTACGTCTTTCACTTTCATCGTATACTTGACAGTATGACATGCAGATGTTAGTTATTGTTCTATACATTGTGATGCTTAGATGATTCTACAGATGTTGGAGAAGAGGACAGCTTTCTTGGTCAGTCATCTGGAAACGTACCAGCGCCCTCTACATTTAACTACTTCTCCAGCCCTGTAACCAGCAGTGATCCGTTCGCATCCATCGGTCATCAACAGTGTCCACCACCAGCAGCACTTTCAGTGGCACCAGCGACGGCAGGCCCTGTGTCTGTCCCCAGCAGTATTGGTATGACCCCGCCCCCATCTGTCCCACAAACGAACCCCACTCCACCCTTCGGTGGTGCAGTTTACCAGAGCCCAGTGGGACGACAAACTCCTCCCCCCAGCACAGTTACCCCACCGCCTCCCCAGGGCCCCCCGCAGACTCACAACCCGTACCGACACACCCCCCTCAGCAGCCGTGCCAGCCCCTACATCCCTGCTCCAGAGCTCCAGCCTCCACCCCACCACCCGCCACAGAATCCCTACACGCTGGGCTCCCCGGCCCACACATTCCACATGGCAGGACCCACCTTCACAAAGGTTGGAGCACAGTGGTTCACATTGTTTGTTCAAGAGACTTTATTGATTCAGTGGGAGCCTTACTGAATATGTATTCACTAAGCTCGTATTCCTTACTTTAGTAGGCCTACAGGTTCCCCACATTGCCTATGATCTAGGAATAATATCATTTTATTGCATTATTTAGTAATTACTGCTGTCATTTAAATCCCCCTGGATGAGGGATAAACAGAAATACTGTGTTTTTACTCTCCCCCAAATATGTTCTCGTATGGTTTTCTCTCTGCATGTAGCCTCCCCCCACGGGGATGCAGGTGGCTCCTCCTCCCCCCACCACTGCTGGAGCAGTGGTCCCGCTCAATCCCATGATGCCGGTCAATTACAATGTCTACGAGCCGGTCCAGCCACACTGGTTCTTCTGCAAGCAAGTGGAGTCCAAGAGTGTCTGGCTTCCCTTCAGTTTCATTGACTCCATTCAGATGGAGGAAACCTATCACTCCGGTAGCTCAACCGCAAAACGGCACTTATCCCACACAGACCCCACGCTCGGCACTGAGTGTCAAGGCTGTCCCAACCCTCCCTAACCCCTCTACTCTGAACTCGTAGTTCAACCGGACCCAGAGAATGTGATTGTGCGCACAGACGGCGGCCGCTACGACGTGCAGCTGTACTACCGCACGCGCACCGCCGTGTACTGGGAGGAGGAGCCCACCGAGGTCCGGCGCTGCACCTGGTTCTACAAGGGAGACACGGACAGCCGCTTCGCTCCCTACAGCGAGGACTTCAGTGACAAGCTGGAGGTACTGTAGGTGGCATCGCCGCCTGTGGCCGTGCGTAGCAGTTAGTTGCTGGTTCTGCTTGCTAAGATAATGGTTAGGGGGGCGCACGATAACTTGACTCAATATCGTCATTGCCATTTCACGCTGCGCAGTGTCATATGGAAAATGTTGCAGGAAGTATGCAGTATTGCATTTATTTTGCGGAGAGAGGCGTCCGGCGGTTGTGTTCGATTTAGACTGAAGAGTAAGATGTGTGGCTAAGGAAGACGATGACGCAATGGGGAGGAAACATTAGTGGCCAATAAGAATGCCTTCTCGGTAGCATATGACCCATATGTTATAAGATTAGGAAAAGGTTTTTTGTTCATGAATCTATTTTGATGCATTCTCCACTAACGTTTGTGTTTTTACTTATGTGTTTAAAGTAAAACATATGTAAATTAATATATTCTCTATAATGTCCTTCTGGCATGTAGGTTTTTAGGTCAGGTCTTTATCTAAACTGAACGATCTTACACCTATCATATTTTCATGCAATTCATTCATACATACAGTAATATTGTACATGCGTATGAATAGATTTGACATGCTTTATTGATGCTAATGTATGTCCTGTCTCCAGGCAGAATACAAGAAAGCTGTGTCTACCAACCAGTGGCACCGCAGGCTGGAGTTCCCATCTGGGGAGACCATTGTCATGCACAATCCAAAGGCAAGTGTCACTCTGTTAGGCTGGCCTAACTACAGTAATACAGTGTTTCTCTGTGCTGTTAACATGCTCTGCCTTCTGTGTTTTTTAGGTTATTGTCCAGTTTCAGCCCTCGGCTGTGCCAGATGAGTGGGGCACCACCCAGGATGGACAGAACAGACCCAGGGTGGTCAAGAGAGGGGTGGATGATGACCATGATGAAGTGCCTGATGGTAGGGAGGAACACCTTAATGAACACCTTGTGCTAAGCCCCTGGGAGAACTGGCTATTACATTAGCAGAGTCAGCAGGTGTAGTACAGGGTAGTAGATCATCAGTAATCTTGCTCTTGCTAGATCAGTGAGATCCTGCTGTTTGTGTGTGTTTCAGGAGAGCTTCCTAAGGCGGATCATCTAGTGTTTATGGTGCATGGGATTGGTCCCGTTTGTGACCTGAGGTTTCGCAGTATGGTAGAATGTGGTGAGTGTTGCTCTTTTCCCTCTTCTTTGAGAATCACATGGAACAGTGGATACAGAGGGAGGTTGTTAACCTGTGTTGTTATTAACTCCTTATATTAACTGGTGCTCGAACGGCCATCTCCAGTGTTGCTGCTATGGTGACGCTGCTCTGGTTGTGTTTTCAGTGGACGACTTCCGCAGTGTGTCGCTGAAGTTACTGCAGAGTCACTTTAAGAAGTCCCAGGATGAGCATGCCATCAGCAGGGTGGAGTTCCTCCCTGTCCAGTGGCACACAGCTCTCCATGGAGACGCCACTGGGGTGGACAGGTAAGATGTAGGCCCCCAAATACAAGTAAAGTTTGAGGAGCCATGCTTTTCCAATTGCAGGCCTTATTAACATAGATCTTCTTTGACTATTTAATTTGTTTGTAGTTAATACATAAACAAATCTATTCATATCACAGACAGGAAAGGTAGTAGGTTTAGTATTGGTAAACCTACCAATTAGCTTGACGCTTTCACTGGGCTTGTGATGAATTTGGAAGATCAGAAAGTTACCTTTTAAAAACTATTATAAAGCTTCTTTGCATTTGAATTGGACAATATAGAAAAATATAAATAAATAAATAAACTTTATTTACCTTTCATACAAAATGTAGAAAGTGTGAAGTGATCAAATGAATTTAAAACAAAAAAGGAATAAGGAAAAACATAAAACAAGATAAAAGCCATAAAAATAACAAACTATTCCCAAGAGGCAGATATTCTATGTCCCTCTAACTACCTTGTCCCCTCTAGCCACATCAGCGACTAGCGGTACTTATCCACAGGAAAACTTGATCTTGATCAACAAAATGATCTCTTATCGTTTAATAAATATGTAATAATGTGTATTTCTCAATCAAAATACATGAAGTCACACCTGATTGATGTTGCTGTGTTTGTAGGAGGATAAAGAAGATCACCTTGCCCAGCACCGGGCGTTTGCGTCACTTTACCAACGAGACCTTGTTAGATGTGCTGTTCTACAACAGCCCCACTTACTGCCAGACCATCATGGACACAGTTGCCCAAGAGATTAACAGACTGCATACCGTTTTCATGGAGAGAAATCCAGACTATAAAGGAGGCATATCGGTGGCCGGCCACAGTTTAGGTATGGGGCCTGCTGTCTTTATGGTAATGTACATTTCTGGTAGCCATATACAGTACTATTTCTGATTGTAGCTCTTTCCATTTGCAGGATCCTTGATATTATTTGACCTGTTGTCAAATCAAAAAAATTGTACATCCTCTCAGACCATGCCAACTGCAAATGGACCCCCCCCTGCAGATAGCAAACAGGTGAGACATCATCAGCCAAAAATGTAGTATAATGGACCCTCACCTGAGTATAACTCTCTAACTTGATTAGGTTTTAGTACAGTAATGATTCATAATGGTCTAGTTATTGTCTCTGTAGGGTTGATTGACGCATGAGGCAGATGACATCAGTGAACAAATAGCTGTAACTGTTCTTATTATACATCCATAGTTAAATTGTAACCTCTTGCTTTTAGCAGCAGGTAGCACCACCCGTAGCCCAGGGAAACCGTGAGGTCACTCCGCCTGCTGTGGAGGAGGTGTCCAAACAGGAAGGGGAGGAGTTTGAGGATCTCCCTGCTGTGCTGGAACATTTGGGCCTGTCTGAATACAAGAGTACCTTTGAAGATGAGAAGATTGACATTGAATCTTTTGTAAGGACAAGAATCTTCCCTCATTGTTATAAAATATATGGTTACATAAACATGACAGCTTGCTGTCATAGAGCAGAGTCAATTGTTTTCTCCCTTTTTCTACATGTCCTTGTAGCTTATGTGCACAATCGGGGACCTGAAAGAGATGGGAATTCCATTGGGGCCCAGGAAAAAGATTGCCAAATTTGTCGAAGACCGACTGAATAAGCAGGTGAGCTAGCCTAGCACTCTCTTGACTGTGCATATATATATTTGCTAAGAAGTCAGGGACTAAATCACTGGCCTCATTCAGGCTACACGTGAGGCAGCTCAAAAGAAGAAAACGGAGGTGAAAGAAGTAAGCCATAAGGTGATGCCTGCTCAAGCAGCCCAACCAGTCCCCGACTTCACCGTCCAAAAGCTTCCTGTGGGCAAAACGGTCTCCTCCATTCATGTAGACTACAACTACTTTGAAGTTGGCACAGGACAGGTGAAATACATTTCAAATGCAGAATGGTATGTAATGATATGGAGAGATGTCTAAACCGTGTTAATGTTGTTGCCCTGTAGGTGTCAGTCATCTACCATGCTCTAGACTTTGAGCCGGTGAATTTCTTTGCCCTGGGTTCTCCTATCGGCATGTTCCTGACAGTGCGAGGACTGGAGAAGATCGAGGAGACCTACCAGCTGCCCACCTGCAAAGGCTTCTTCAATATATACCACCCAGTAACTATGTCTGCCTTCATGTTTGTCTTCCTGAGTTAAAATAATAATGAATAACCTGTCAGGTCCTTTTGCCATGGTAACAAGTAATATTGTATCTAATATTAGAAAAACTGTATGTGCCATAAATATTACCCAGAGATCCTAAATTAAATCCATGTGTAAAGCCCACCATGTACTGTGTGTGTGTTACCACGGTTACATTGCATGTTCCACTAATCAACAATCAGTTACCAGTGACAAGTCTGAATGGGCATTCTCAACCGACAGCAGTCACGGTGGCCCAGTGGTTAGTACTAATCAGATCTAGTCTTTTATCAGCCCTGTGTTCTGATAGTGCTCTTGAGCAAGACACCGAACTCAAGTCACTCTGCATTAAAGCAGGATAGGATACTGGTGTGTGCTTCCCACTGCCAGCTAAAAAGCCCCGGTGTCAAGCCCTGACATGCCCACCTAAGGATCCCTGAGCAAGATGCCTACTGTAATGCTACCTGCTCTTAAATACTAACTGTAACTGTACTTGCTGTAGGTCACGTTGAATGAAAGCGTCAAAGCCAAGTGACTCGTTTGTCCATTTTAGACCCTCATACAAATGTAATGATAGTTCTTCTCTTGCAGTTGGACCCAGTTGCATACAGGATTGAGCCCATGATCTTGCCCGATGTGGACCTGAAGCCTGTTCTGATCCCACATCACAAAGGCAGAAAGAGGCTACACCTTGGTATGAAGCTCTCAATTCAAATGGCCTCATGGAAATGATCACGTTAGCTCAAATGGCCGTGTTGACATTTCTAACCTTTTCTATTGAGTTTGGTGATCTAATCGGAGATTGATTCCTGCATGAATACTTGCCAATTACCTGATTTCACATCAGGCGAAAAGATCAATTGATTAAATATCATCTCCTCCCACAATGTAATTATTCAAAACGTGAAGATGACTAATTGTAAAACTGTACGTCCTGACTTGGGGTATGCATTTTAGTATTTCCCATAAAATCAGGTAGCATAAATGAGGCTAGGGGCTTAATAGTGACTTGTCCTGCAGAACTGAAGGAGAGCCTGTCCAGGATGGGCTCAGACCTGAAGCATGGCCTCCTCAGCTCCCTGAAGAGTGCCTGGCAGACGCTCAACGACTTTGCACGTGCTCACACATCCTCTGCCCAGCTACAGGCCGAGCTGGCCATCGTAGCCAGTCGGATCAAGGAGGAGGAGGAGAAGCAAGTTCATGAGGGTGAGTTTACCGGTACTGTCTTTCTAGAAAGAATGGGTTGTACTGTAGCTACAGTACTTTAAACTATTGCTTTAGAGCTAGCATGATTTCAACCCTCCCGCTTTCCTCGGATTTCAAATGCTCTACCTTGTTGCGCCAGCAGATGGCTCCAACCGTGGCACGTCACGTCTGTGCTGCGGTTGGTGCCTTCTGCTGGCGCAACAAGGTAGTGCGTTGGGTCAGTTTGACACAGCCGGAGGGTTAATAAGTCAGTGTGGGAATCTTGGGGTTTGAGGCTTGTTGAAGAGGCTGCTTACAGTAGCAACACTTTTTGTTGCCTGTGCGATTGATGCTCTCACATTGCAGAGCACAAGATCTCAGAGAGCCCTGATCTGCAGAGAGAGGAGGAGCCCCAGGTGAAGATAGGGATGCTGAACGGGGGCAATCGCATCGACTACGTCCTGCAGGAGAAGCCCATTGAGAGTTTTAACGAGTACCTTTTTGCGCTTCAGAGTCATCTGTGTTACTGGTATGTACAGGCACTGGTGGATTTCAACAGCATTAAACCAGCTGCACATCTGTGTAGGCTGGTTTAGGAAAGAGCAAATGCAATATCAGACCATCACACATACTGCAAATGCATGTGTAATTACTTATCAGCAAAAATAATGTGATTTTTGGGAAGACAACACTAGCTAAAGATATTAATCTTCCCGCATACATGCATCCATCTATCTACACAAGATGTTTGTCCATAAAGTATTTTACTGTTCCACACGGAGAGAATACTAATCTTTTGAAACTACTATTGAGGGACTGAACATGTAAAATGACTTCCAAGATAAGTGTGGAGCCCTTTAAGGGCATTGTTTCACCTACTTCATCTGAGCCAATGACAAAGTAAGATGCTGCATTAACGTTATAATTAATCTCTTGTAGGGAATCAGAAGACACAGCTCTGCTTATTCTTAAAGAGATCTACAAGACCATGGGAATCCACCCTGAACACATGTCTCATTAATAACGTCAGAAATCAAAGTAAAGTAAAAAAAAAAAAAAAAAAACTTGCATGTAATAACCCCAACTCCCTTATATTTTATTATTTTCTATTCTTGTAGTTGCTCTTGTATAAGGATGAATACAACTGTATTATGCAATGTGTCTTAATTTAAGAAAACAGCACACCAATGGATTCAGAGACACTAGATTGAATTTACATTTGTATAGTAAATTATAGAACTAGTCATGGTGGCATAGGCTGATATGTATATGATCAAATTAAATCAACTTACATTGGAACAGAAATACAATCTTAATTATATTTTATTTCTTGGCCAAATCTCATCCAATAAACCCATTTCCTCACAAAATGCTTATCTCCTAAATACTGCTAGTACCTTGAAAGAAAGATATGAAAGTTATATTTACAAGAGGAGATGTTGCAACACTACAAAATGCTGTCAGTTTAGCAAAGATATTAGCGAATACAGTACAGGATGAAATGTCATCTGAACCTGCAATCTTATGTGAAACCAGTAAAGCACTTCTTGCCTACTGATGTACTATATAAACAATATACTGTACATATTGAGCCATAGTTTCCAGTGTTACAGCCTTTCTCAAATAGATGAAATAACTTCAACAAATACTGCATCAACAACCACAACAACTGCCTCAGTTTTACTGGTCTTCTCACAGGGATTTTTTGCCATGGTCAAGTTCAGACACATTACCCTCGTTTCCACTGTGGGTTCCGCTAGCTTTGTGAAATTCCTGACCTCAGTGTGATAACCAGATCAGTCAATTCCCATGAAAACACCACCATAGCCGTGAACAAGAACTAACATCAACACTTCATTTCACTGTAGGAATGTAGGCACATAAGAGAAACTTGCAAGTATGAAAACGAAAACTACAAGTATACAGGAATGGCTGTACCGTTCTAGTGTTAAAAATCAAAGTGCTGGGAGCAATTGTCACACGGCATACACGAAACACATCCACAAATTAATAGCATCTCTTTACGTGTCAATACCATGCTGAGGACTCAGCATGGTATTGACAAGACCATTTAGTAAATATGGTTCTGTGCTAAATAAATGACTCAAGTTAAGAAACATAGTTGTCTCTTTCAACAACAAACTAAGCATTAAAAAATGTCCTTTTTAAAGCAGGTTTGAAGCAACATAATACCACACCACTGAAAGCCACATTTTTCAACTGTTCAGAGCTCAGACTCATAACGGTAAGAGTTGGATTACGCATGTGCCTCATTTTTGGTGCAAGGAATCCACATCAATTACTGAAGGACTGATCATTTATATTACATGTTGTTAAGAGTGCAGTTTTTACATCAAACAAATACTTTGAGAAATCAGTTCTAACCCCAAAAATGTATTATACTGCTTTTTGAAGGGGTGAAAAAAGACTCAATTTCTCAACCAGCCAAGACCTTGATGTATTTAACTAGCTTGATATACCTTGGGAACTGAGAATCACCCCAAGGTTGGACGTTTTTGGCTGTTATTCCTAGAAGTCACAGTAAGCTGTGGAAGCTTATAGTCTAGGCGAGAGGCGAAGAGAAGGCTGAGAAGTGGGAGTTGTCTCTCAAAAGAGCTCCATTGCAGAAATACCAGCTCAAATGTGAGAACCTAAAAAAGCTGGAGATAAGTTACATGCTTGTTGGACTACCTTCAATTCTGGAACATGTATCCAACTGCCTTTGAAATGTGTTCCCTTTTTGTGAATATAAAAAATGTTCCTGCTGATTTTGAGAATACTTGGATATGGTAATGAAATATGCTGTAGAAAGTGTATTGACCGACATACATTCATCCTTGTCCACAGTTCAGCGGTGAAATGTAACAGGCTATAGTGCATTACAATGTCACAGGGACCTCAGTCCTAATGGCTTATTCAGTCCTCTGGCTTGCTCTGGGTCTTGAAGGCCTGCTTGCGGAGATGTGCCTCGATCTCGTCGCGGAACACAAGCATGCCCAGGTGCGAGTGAGAGGCCTCGTTCATGGCTTTGGACTGGATGCACATGCGGTACTGCTCTGGCGTGAGCTCGTCCGCGCACTGCTTCTCGTGCCACAGGTGGAAGAGCCCCGACACCGGTGTGCGGATCACGATCAGGTCGCTCCGAAGATATTTCCTGTACAAGTGTACGTCTTCCACACCCCAGCCTTTCACTTCGAGGTCGAACCCCCCTGGGGAAGATCAACGACAAAATGAGCTATTCTACTATGAAAATACCTTTGGGCTTGATATTGTTAACGTGATATCTCTAGCAGTGATTTGTGTCACCCCCACTTCAAATGGGATTACCGTAACATTTAAAATAAGTTATTATTCTAGATATACAAAACAGGCATACATTTTTTCAGTGCGTTTGGGGTTTATTTTTACGTCACGTTTGTTGTGGATTTTAGAAAAACACCACTCCAAGGCACTTCGCTAATGTTCTTATGCAATGTCTTAGTAACTGCTTACCGATATTCAGGAAATCTGATCTATACTGGCACGTCATTCCAAAGCCAAAGTCTCTCCAGAATCCGGCATCCTTTTTGTGAATCTATCAAAAACAAAACACACACCCTAATTTATGTACTGAAAGCAGTGTACATTAACTTTCAGTTGCTTGTGTGCCTTTATAACTAGATAACAGATGACTGCAGCAAAATGTCTAGACGAAATGGCAGACCAAAAATGAGTTATAATATTGACACTTCTTACCAACTGAAGTTCAATAGGTGGAGCCAGCTCCAAATTTCCATATACTATGGCAGGATTATACAGACTGAACACCACTGGATAGAAGACTTTCTTGTCTATAACAAACAAGTACATTTCATCACATTGCTTGGTTTCTATTAGAAGAAATGAAGCATGATGGAAGAGAGGGGAGCTGTAAACAATGAACCTACTGGGAGCAGAGTGAAGACGGCAGGTGCTGAGGAACTCCAGTGTGAACTGGATGTCCACGTCACAGAAGAACATCAGGACATCGCCCTTCTTCCACGCATGTGCCCCAATATCCAGACCCCGACCCCTGGAAAACTCCTCATACACCGGGACAAGGGTGTAATTGGAGAAGCTCTCCTCCCTAGAAATAAACACAAGGCCTGTTAATTAAAACCTGATAACACTACCTCCCAAAGCAAACAGTCTGTACTGTACTCTTCAGTTAAAAAGGGGATGCACCTGGACATTCTTTCCAAAGATGACTTCACCTCCTCCAAGCCTTCCTGGCCAAAGTACACCACAGTGAGATGTACGCGTCTGTCCTGCTGTATGCACACCTCTCTGTAAAACAGCATCACTTATAAACAAACCTCCGTAGAATGTTTAGGCCACAGCCGTACCATAATGGAGTAAATATCAGCCTCCCAAACAGCATCCAAACTGGTCTCTACTGTCCCCCGCACTTTTATGGGCACATTTGGTCTCACAATATGAACACTAGAAAACACAACTGGGGAGTGTACCTTCAGACCCCTGTACAACTAAAATGACTGCAGCTCACCGGAAGTTGTGCAAGAACTGGGAGAAGGTGTCGACTCTGCCAGCCAGCGGCACAATGATGTTGATAATGATTCCAGACGTTTCCACAGATGTGCTCCTGACTTTCATCAAGGGGCCGAAGGGACGGAACAGTGTCACATGACGGAAGCTGACGGCATCCTCTTTTGTGAAGAAGAGCTCATAGAGTGTACCTTTGTCCCGCTCTGTCCGGTACAGTCCTGCCAACGTGAAATGAACACAGATCACACACTCACATACGCAGATGTAATAGTCAAATCCATTCATGCATTTACATTTCGAGGTTCATTTTAGAACCAAATAGATTTTCGATTTGATTTTAAAGCGCTGCAGCATTATATACCCCAAGAAAAACTGATATTGTGCCTCTTCACTTGGATAATAAGTGTCAACAACACAGTAGGTCCCACACACAGCATAACAGCTGCGTTGGCCACACAAGGCGGCAAAGCAGTGGCTCTGAGCGAGTGTGTTCTCACCCTCGGCGAAGTGGCCCTCTGTGTAGGTCTGTCTCTGCATGGGCACGTCCTCCTCCACACCGTCCTCCTCGTCGGGGTTGTTGATGATCTCCAGCGCCGCCTCCACCACCTCCACCAGCTCGTCCCTGCGGTCTTTGCGTACGGGCTTCTCCTCGGGGTGCCGCGTCAGGCCCATCTCCAGCTGGTACACCTTGGAGGAGGTGAAGCTCTCAAAGGGCACCAGGGCGTACTCGCTGGGCAGCCGGGCGCCCGTGCTGACCTCGGCCTTGTCTATCTGGGAGTGGAGGTACTCCAGCAGGTCGCCGGGCTCCTGGTCTTTGTTCTCGGCCAGCCCCGGGACCCCCGGTGGCTCCCTCCGGTCCTGCAGCAGCTTCAGCTTCTCGCTCATCTCCTGCAGCTCCTGCTTGAGCTGGGCGATCTGGCGCTTCAGGCTGGCGGCGCGGCTCAGGTGGCGCTCCTCCTGCTCCTGGAGCAGGCCCTGGTAGTGCTCCCTGCTGTAGCTCTCGGCCGCCAGGCCAGGCGGGACCAGGCTGACGTCGGCCGGAGGGGTGCACTCCAGCAGGTAGGCGAACAGCAGCAGCACCAGCAGCAGGAAGAGGCCCAGGAACAGCCAGCGGAGCCGGCCCTGCAGCGGCAACCCCCGCCTGGGCATTACGCTGGCATGCAAGCTACGGCCCGCACGTCTGCATTCCAGTTTCCCTCTGATCTCCTGCCATCACCTTTGAATAGACCTCCATAAGGCATTTTTTAAGTGGAAGGCCTGTTGCGAGTTTTATTTTGAATGTTATCTTTTGAAGTATAATATTCGAGCAGCTCTGTGTACTTTCACATCATTTTGCAGATTGCATAAGGGTCGTGGTAGCTGCTTCCAAAAGTATCAGGTGTAGTTTTGGCCGGAGAGATAAGTTCCTAGAGAGAGAAAAAAAATTGTATTAGTACAAGTATTTGTTTTGCTAGAGTCTAAGGAGTCACACGTCTTATTCAAGTCAGCTGTCAGGCACAGATGTTATGATTTAATATAGTGAGATGGCTGGGCCTAGACTGCCACTAGCATTAGAAAAGTGATATATTATACCTTTCGTCAGGAGTCAGTCAAACAGCAAACAGAAATTCCATTCACAGCTTTGGCCAAAGTGCAAATATAAAAAGGATAACATTTGTTTTCATTACAAAATAAAAAGTAGCTTAAATGTTGTCATTTCAGGGCTATATCGACCACCCCGTTTTCTACTGCTCACATTGGCTAGCTTCTCCAGACAACAACAGCTCGTTCTTCAGAGGAACTAGGTAGGCGAGCTCATCCTCTATCGAGCACATTTCATTAAGAGGAAATTGGTTTCCGGTTAAGGAAAACATTCTTCAAAACAAAAGCACACTAAGTGCAACACGTTTAGTGTATATGGGCATAATGTATTTTAAAATATATTTAGACCTGCTTTTAAACCAAGATTTTCCATGCGCTTATACAATTCTGACGTTTTAAATTTTTCCAAAATAGACTGTAAACATTTATTGTAAATCTATTATTGTAGAAATGTATACTATAAAAATATACACACCTTTTAATAGTCGAATCACAACAGTGTAAAATACATTTCGAATTATATTAAGTGGCAGTTCGTATTTTCTTTTAGATTAAAATTAAGATTTAACAGTGATACTGTACAGGCACTGTCGCGAAAATCGTACAGTACCGGAAGCCTTCTTTGTCTACTGCTACAGTAACTTGATATGGTGTGGGAAACACCATTTATCACTATTTTGTTTGAAAGAGGGTGTGCTAAATACATATAATCTTCTCACACAATCACGTACCTACATCGCAGCATTGCCCATTTCCTCCAATATGGTATTATTAGTACCAGAGAGCTGCATGCAGCTTACGTTGCAAGTTGCCACGGAGCAAAAGCAAAGCGGGCACTGGGACTTTTTCCGGTATCAAAACTAACCAATCGGAGTTTTGTTACTTATCGTCGTCATCAAGCATGCATGCATGGTAACGCCTACTTGTCTTCCTTCTCTTATGTATGAATGTATTATTTTTTTTATTACACTTTAACTTAGACTTAGACATGTTTGTAAATTCAGTTTTGAAATACAAAAATATATTAAAAAAAATATATACGCCAACTTTTATTATTGATGCTATTGGTGGTATCACCTCAGCACCAATTAATTTAACCACTTTGAACATTATAAATCATGATGTTAATAAACATTTTAACTAGCAATAAATGCTTTAAGCAAACATAGTCACATTGGAGACTGATACATGTTGCGTTAATTTAATAGTGATATATTGTCTCTACATTTATC
>JAODUG010000007.1:4924628-4941428 GCA_027564795.1 Aphredoderus sayanus
TTAAGCAAACATAGTCACATTGGAGACTGATACATGTTGCGTTAATTTAATAGTGATATATTGTCTCTACATTTATCTTTAAAATGAAATGAGCCTTAGCCAAAGTAAGACCATGTTAATCTTTAGTTGATGTTGATAATAAAGCTCATTTTTAAAATGAATTTAAAATAGAATTTTTGGGTATGGTGATAAAACACAGAATTTGCTGATGTATTGCACATTTTATTATTTAATTTTGCAACATAACCAAATAACAACATAACAATGATAACACTTATTAGTTTACATAATCATACATTTTGCACAAAGGCTGCCTTTACAAGGAATCAAAAAGTGTAGTTTGACACAGGAAGGACATGAACACAGTTTGACGTACAGTATGCCCTTACCAGGGATCAGTAACCATTTGATATTTGTCATGTAAAAAAAGACAAAACAAAGAAAGAAAATATATTTGATTTTACTGAATATGTTACTTTTCTTTGGCAGGAATAGGTTGAAACAGTACAAGAGGAAACACAAAAGTTATGTTAACATTTCAAATAACATGATCCTCTCAAGTAGAAACTTTACATTTTCGATCAAGTTCACTGTTCACCTTTTGTTCACTCAGTCCCATGGGTCTAGGTGATGGTAAAGATGTCCCCTTTAATTCCTGGGCTGGAACAAGATCTTCACAGTCACACACTATTAATTGGAGGCTATGGTAGAAGCAGCACAGGCACTTGAAAGACATTACATTGACATACAACCTGGTACAGTAGTCATGCAGTGATACAATTTGGCCAACGTGTTCTTGAGGTAATGATTAATATACCGAAGAGCTGCATAAAGCATGGTTTATGTGTTTCCAGCCATTGTAGCAGAAACATCCCAGTTTAGACTTTGAATACCCGTGCAACAGAAAAGAAAGGGAACCAACTTTAGCATCAGGTTTTATATGTACAATTTTTATAGAAATATACACTTCTACCTGTTAATAATCTTTTCTACATTGATGTTTTGTCTTTAGCTATCAAGCTTGTCCACAATTTTTGCGGGTGAAGGCAAAGCCATCCAGTTTGCATAAACACTATCATTGGCATATCTTGTAAAGACTGGATTAGAGGCATCATGTCTGTTGAGCGGTACCGGGCTCTTCTCAGGCCAGTTCGGGTATGACATGCCTAAAAATGAGAACATATCATTTTTCTGCACTCAGTGAAAGAAATACAGTGTGCAGACAGTAAGGCTCTCAAACACCAAAATAGTAATTTCAGAAGCAAAATACATTCATACATTTGATGTATTATATTGTCGACCATGACTACATGTATAATTTAGCTCATGCCTGGTTGGTTAGGGTTTTCAAACAAAGTCTATATGGCTGGCTTACTGTAACTGTTTGCATTTAACAGACAACAATTCATAATCAGTTCACAGTCTAACTCCCTTACTAACAGGCATGTTATTGCTAAATACTTCTTGAAAATGTTAAGTGACAATTAACTATGAATTTCAGTAATTTGGGGGAGTGTATGGAAAACATACTGTATGCTCTCTGCTTTTTACCCAAGAGTTCAAAAGCCTTACTGTTTCTCTGTACAGCATTGGGGAATAATACCAGAATAAATAATGTACATATGAAAATCAGAAAACCTTAAGACAATCGAATTAAAACCACAATCAGTGATTGATTCAGCAAGGACCTGTTTCAAATGTTACATACATTTATTTTCAAATGCAACAAACGTGGCATATGAAATGAAAGACTGGTAATGTGACATTTATGTAATAAAAAATAAAATACAAATTATGTAAAAAAAACAATGTCCTAAAAAATGGGAATGAGCAACCAATATAAGTTGGAATAATGGGAGTATTTAATATTTACAAATGCCATATTTTTGGTCAGCTTTAATGTACATTAGAAGCAGGTCCAACAGAAAAGAAAAACATTAAAGACAAAATAACTTTTCACTGAGTCTCTCATTTACAATGAAATGGGAGATACGTAAGCAATATCAGAAGAGGCATGCCTAGATCACAGTCACACGCACTTGACTACAGAAAGCCAACCACAAGTTGCCAAAAGAGAGCTTGTGTGCCCTTGACTCTAAAATCGAGTAAATGCATGGGAAATTCTACCATAGAGCTTGTTTTCAATCCATGTGGAAGGAAGGGTTCGAGGGAGAGGGGCGTTATTACAGTCCACTAGTGGTGTGTCCTCTTCGGAGAGGGCGTCGTCGTACAGCAGGGCATCGGCTGGCGTGGAAGCTGCCAGGTCCAGGTAATCCTGGCAGAAGCAGATGAACACCTGATTAGGCTAAACGGAGAGGCTCGTGCCAAGGCTTGTTGTGTTGATCCCCGCAAAGCACTTGCCAGGCCACAACAGGTTGTTTTTGTCAATACATCTCCAGAGAAATGAATGAAAGAAAGAAATGTCGTAGCCACTTTAAGGCTGCTCAAAGGTTGACATTTAGTTCCTTTGATAGCTCTGCATGAGCACAAAAATTAAATGTATTTAGTTACATTGGAATTATTCAGAGAAATTATTTATATTTACTGTAGAATTGTATGGTTTACACTTATGGGTACATATCCCATGTAGTACCCCCAAGTACCACTAGGGGAACTAGTACTCCATTTGAGAACAATGTGTCGATAGAGAAGTATCTTCATTGAAGTAAATACGGTTTAACAACATTTTGCTAATATCTCTGCTCAATTATAAAGTTCCCAGCATCCTTCATTGTAGATCATGATCATGAGAACAAACGTCAAGTAAGAGAAGTTCACATTTTTCCAAGTCCTATTTTTACCCTTCATAATGAGTGCATGCTCTGTATGCTTTGTCATTAGGCTACACGGGGTGTTTTGGGATTGCCCTTAAAACAATAATTATGGGATGTCTATTTGGGAAGAAATTACAGATCTTACTGGGTGGCAATGGCATTGATACAACAGCATGTGTGTAGGCCTATAGCATTTCCTTTATGCATGTCTGTATACTGTCAGCATTAAATGCTGAGGTTTTGTATGTGATTGACAGTCACACATACATATAAAAGGTACGACAAAAATATTGTAATTTATTTCCTTTATAGTTTTGCAACACAGAAACTTCAAACACTTGACTTAACGGTGGATCAGCGATGCTGGAGAAATATTGTTAATATAAATAATCGGTGCTGTATAAGTTTGGATACACGTCCCCGTTCTCTCATTGCCATTTCTCCAGTTTCGCAGGAGACGATGAGTTATTTAGAGATGCATGATCATACCCGACTTTTCACCATCATCTTTTCCAGTTCTTTGCTGATGTCTGAGAATGTGGGCCTCTTGTCTGCTTCTTGTTTCCAGCATCGGAGCATGAGATTATACCTGCAGACACAAATGGGTGCCATGGGTGGCGTCAGTGTCATAGGAACTCTCCCAACACATACATATCATTCTCAGTGTCTAATGCGGTATAGCAGTTTTACTCCACTCTAGGGAACAAATAGTAGGACACAAGAGAGTCGATTCATTTGTGTAACTGAGAGCTCACATTTCTTCAGAGCAGTTCTCTGGTTTCTCCATCCGATAGCCGGTCTTCAGAAGGTTAAAGAGGCGTTCAGGAGCAATACCCGGGTATGGGTTTCCTCCCAGTGTCACTATCTCCCACAGCAGTACACCAAAAGACCAGCTGGCAGGAAAACAAGACACAAGTGCACTTAGTTTTGCCATGGGTCTTGTGACTGGCACTCCTGGCTATTGTCAAGGAAATATTTTCAACAGAAAAAACAACAACTCAAAAGCTGAGCCTGAGAAAAACGCCCAGACATAAATAAAATGTAAATATGTAAAAATATACTTACACATCACTTTGGGTTGTGTAGATGTGGTCAAACAGAGACTCTATCGCCATCCATTTCACAGGGATACGGCCCTGGAGAGGTGATTGACAGTGACAGTGTATACAATAGGATTCCATTTGAGAAATGATGCAACGACATGCAGTAGTGTAGTGTGAGCCGTGCGCTACCTTGCTCCTCTTCACATAGGAGTCCTCTTCATACACGTCTCTGGAAAGGCCGAAGTCTGAGATCTTCATCTTCCGTCCCTCAGCTACGAGGACATTTCTGGCTGCAAGATCCCTGTGAACAAGCTGTGGGGAAGAAACTGACCTTTTACTGAGGGACACCCCAGTTTATAGGCCCATACTGTTTCACACACTTTCACGTTGTATTTCAAACATTTTGTTATCGGGGTGCTATTATGTAATTAAGGAGTCTAGAATGTTCTTTATTCGAAGGTGAGTCATTCTGGGAGAAAGAGTATTGATATTTGAAAAACACCTCTCCCTTCAATGTCATAGGGTGCTCTCTTAGAAGCTCTGCCCCCAACATTGGTCATGCATTGCCAAGGCTAGGATAGTGTTGTGTGTTGCAGTCTGCTTTGTTTGAAAACACTTTTTTTGTGTTCCCATTTACAGAGCCAGGGCTGTGTAGAAACACTGGATTATTATTTTTAAGCACACAGAACGGGAAGCTAGACAGTGAGTAGATATTCGCCGACTTCGTACAATAACTGACTCCACCTTTAATCTCACTGCCTAGCAGCTGCTCAACGAATACCTTCATTTCTGCAAGGTACTGCATGCCCCTAGAGATCTGCCACGCGAACGAGATCAAGTCACCCATGGTAAGTGCCCTCTCGTCTGGGTTCTCTAGGTAACTGGAGTTGCGGTTGGCATCGTTGCCCATGTAGCTGGGTCCAACCTTCCGACTCTCGCGCAGGAAGTTGCGGAGCGATCCATATTTGGCATATTCCACGATGAGATATAACGGTCCTATAAAGGGAAAAAAAGCTCTATTAGACTGCATGTGCTCACATACTGTACATCTGCAAGTATAATGAGATGAGACTTTACCGTCTTGGCTGCACGCTCCATACATCTTTATGACATGGGGATGGTTGACTTGCTTCAGTAAAGTGAACTCTGACAGCAGGTCACGCAATTCGCTATGCGAGGCATTTTCTGTTGAAGAGAAGGAATATAAATAATTCACTCTTTAATTTCCTGCACATATATATAACTATTATTGTCTACTCCGTCCTGGCATGTTGTACCTTTAAGCATTTTCACAGCCACAGTGGTGTAGCCAGCTTTTCCTTTGAGCCGGAAGGCCGTCGCCTTGACAACTTTCCCAAACTCTCCTTCTCCCAGGGTTTTTCCCAGGACCAAGTTTTTACGAGGAAACTCCCACTTAGGATCCTCCTGTTCAGACAAAATAAGGTGCTCAAATTCTCAATTCCTAGGCTCAAGTACATCAATGAGCCAATGAGCAGTACACGTATAACAAAGATACTCACAGGTATTTTGAAGGTGTCAATCGCGACCTGGTTCTCCATGGAGTCCAGGGAGGCCCGGCGTACGTTGTTCGCAGAGTAGCTGATGGGGTAGGACTGGGCGGGCCGGCGGAAGGTCATCTCAGCCGACGCTATGGGAGGCTTGGGGGAGTTCTTGTGGTAACGGTGGATGAAGTATGAAGACAGGAGAATGGAGATGATGAAGGAGAGGAGCACAGCTGTGGCGATGATGGTCTTACACATGTCGTCGCATATAGCCTCTGGACGGGACAGAATAGTCATACAATGAGATTCTTACAATGAAGTAGGTACAGTATGGTCATTCATTCTGGAGAAAGCTTGTTGATATTTGAACTCGATCAAAACAAAAACATCTGTCCTTTCAATGCTATAGGGTGCTGCCTCAGAAGGTCTGCCCCACACATTGGAAAACAATTGTGCGGTGCAGTCTGAACACTTTGTGTTCCCATTGACAGAGCCAGGGCTGTATAGAAATACCACATTATTTGTTCAGCACGCACAGAGAACAGTAAGCTAGCCGGCCACGAGGAGATATTTGGTGAATTTGAAAAAAAGTATATTAGCTTAAAATCGCTTACTATACCTTTAAACAATATAAACTTTGCAATTAAGTTTTACAATAGAACAAACTTTACAAAGCATTCCCCCATAATTGCGTTTAAGCGCCCCACACAACTGCAAAGCAATCGGCAATTTATGTTGTACATACAACTGAGAGAGAACATGTTTTAGAGAGCTGGGGTAGAGCTGTGTGTGCAAATGAGTGCTTTAATGGGGATGAGTATAGAGGGGTGCTAACCCCATAGCACTTTTGAATGGAAGAGGCATGTGCTTTACACCACATTTGGTAGTGTATGTTTAAGCAACAGTTCTGGACCAATTTTGTGTCATGTTCAGCTAATACAACAAAAATGTGCCCTTTTCTTTATGAGACAACTCACCCTTAATATCGTCTTTCTCGCAGAAGCATTTTTCAGAGTAGCAGTAGCAAGTCCCATGACCAGCCTTGATTCCAAACATCAATCCTTTCTCGTGGCCTCCAACAATATCCTCTTTGGAGACAAAGGATACATACATCATACTCCATGTTACAGGTAAATAATCACACGTTTAGTATTTAAGTGTGTATTTGTGCTTCTTACTTGTACAATCCTGAGGGCATATTTCCATGTCCTTGCTTTCAATTGCATCGCAGATGCCATCAGGACATGTCCGGAGATCAGGGGAACATGTGGAGTAACTCTTAGATATTCCTACAATGTAAAAACACAGACAGGTGTCAGGTAAAGACAAACGTACTTATCACATTGACTGAAATTGTGTTATCTGGTACATATGTAAGTGCACTAGCTTGCAGTGTGTACCTTTCTCAGTGCCTTGTCTCCACTGGCATCTTCCTGTTATCGCCCCCTTGCCTTGGCAGTCCTCACAGTCTACTCTCTGCCTGTTCTCAGCACAGGAGAGGTAGCGCTGCACCTCCTGACCCAGCCTGCCTGCTGTATAAAACCAACGCACCACACAGAGCTTAAAGACAAGCTCAGCGTTGGAAGAAAAGCTAACAGTAATAATGTATATAATAACTCTATTTATGCAAAAAGCAATTAATTAATATCAATATGTAATTAAAAGTGGAGTAAGAGATTTTAAGCTAATACACGCTTTTGTCAAATTAGCTGTCTTCTTCTGTCTAGCTGTCCGTTCTGTGTGCCCACTGAAAACATTATCAGGTGTTTCTACACAGCCCTGGCTAAACGGAACCACAAACTAAGTGGTGCAAACTGCACCACACTATTCCAGGTGGAGCTTCTGAGGGAGCACCCTGGTGTTGAAGGCAGGGGTCTTATTGTTTTGATTGAGTTAAAATATCAACAATCTTTCTCCAGCATGCCTGACTCCACCTTAAAATTACATATTTTATATATTCATTTTAGTTTAGTATAAACACAATAGTTTAGAATTACTTTATATTATTGCATTTTCAAGTGCGAAAAAAATCATTACCTCAATTCTAAAAGCTACACAATAATAATTTGTTATAATTACTAGTAATGGTGTATTTTCATAGTACTGCCTTAGAAACTGTTCAATGTGATGTCAGAATGTGTCTAGTGGCTTCTTACTGTCTCCATCCAGCACAATGAGGACCTGGGTGCTGGTCTGGAGCTGCTTGTATTCCTCCTGAGCCACCACCACGTACTGCAGGTCCTGGCACTCCGGCCTGCGGAGGGTGTCTGAGTCGTTGACGTAGAGCACCCCTGCGGCATCCTCCAGGCTCTGGGCCAAGCTGATGGCCATGTAGCACCACTGTACATCAGCAGACATGTTCCTATCCGGCACCTCCAGCCGGTACGTCACACTGATGCCCTGGAACTTCATGCAGTTTTCCACACAGATTTTGCCCACCTGAAACAAACAAATAAACAAACTACTGAAAATGTCAGTCAGCATACTTGACTTGAAATTAGGCCCCACACATAGCATGCCTAGGTATTGTTATCATTATAATTAAGCAATAACTGTAATTTATCTTGGTTAACAAATCTAATATTTCAGCACTGATGATGATGAACTGTTAACAGTCCAATTGTAGACTTAATGTACTTTATGCCTAGCATATTTGTGATACACATATGCGAGGCCCAGTGCAAACACAGAACAGTGTATGACGTCTGTTCCACCTGTGCATAGACAGAAGCTCTGCGTGTCACCGTGAAGACATGGGAGGCGTTACTGAAGCGAATGGACACTGGCAAGATGGTGACGTTGTAATGCAGCATTACAGTTCCATCTAGGCCTGGGTAGGTGGTGTCGTTCACCAGGTAATCCAGCTGGAACGTGCAATTCTCTGTCACATGCAGGTTCCTTTTGAGGACAAGCGCTGGAGTCAAGGGCACATAAAGCAAAACATGAAGTGCCCATGTTGTCCAAACAAATACAAAGGTTGATTTCATTACCGTCTGGACTACAGCGTACTTACTGTAATCATGGACAGTCCCTCGAATGTCACCGAAAAGGGCCTTTTCTTCCCTAAACGTATGCTTTACATCAAACGTTTCCTTGATCCATGGGTCATTGGTAAGCATAGTCGAAACATATTTGTTCTGATTCAGGTCTTTAGAAAACTTGGAAGTGATATCTCTGTCATAGACAGATAAGGTGCCAAAAGAGGAACCCTGCGGAAACGACAATGACAAAATAATAGTAAGAAATCATAAAACAATGATTAGTCAATATACAAAGCAGGCCAATACAGACACTTGACATTTCGCCTATGCATTACGCAACACCAATAACTGACCATTAAAATCACCATGCTTGTGGCGTCCTCACCTCACTACGAGTGAACTTGATGGTGAGCTCAGCTGTGTCTGTCCCATTTATGTATGGTGCATTATCATCCTCATCAAACACGTTGACATACAGTGGCGTGTCCACCTTGTTTATAGTCTTCTCTGTCAGCACGGTGCAGACCAATAGCAGCCTATACAGCTCTTTCTCCTCGCGGTCCAATGGGGCAGTCACAACCAGTTCTGTAGTACTCTCATTTACAGCAAAGGGTGCTGGGACATCTGCACAAATTAGAATTCATTGTAACACTTTATATTAATATCAACAAGCATTGGAATAATGTCCTTACATACTTACAATACATACTGTACATACAATTTATAATAAAGTATAACATATATAATAACACATTTCCATATGTAAATATTATAGTTTACACGACTTACATACAATGACTTTTCTTTGTAATCATCATTTATACATGGCTTTTATTATAATCAAATTTTACCAAATTACAAATAATCTCATAGTGGAGCACAACTCAAAGGAAAGTACAAATACAACTCAGAGAGGGTATGGAAGGTGTCCAACCTGACTCCACGCTGTAGGAGATGGTGTAGTTGGGGCACACATTGAGTCTGGTAAGGAGTCTGAGTTGCCTCAGGGCTCCTGGGAACCTGTTCTCCATGATGTGGGGGTTGGGGGTGTCTCCGTGAGGGAAACACAGTGTTTTCATGTCTGTCTGGCTGCACAGGGGTACCGTGGCGTTGACAAAGATCAGGGTGATGGGGATGTAGTTTCTGCAGCGAATGTTCTTGGTGGGCTTGGACAAAGCCATGACGTTCAACTTCTTCACAGACATTGAGTTCTTACCTGGCGATACAGCTAAAATAACAGCAAGGAGCTATTTTAGTCTTGGTCAGGGCTCTTTATCCATTATGCATGTTATCATCCTACTCACTGAGCTTTATTAGCATGCACAATTACATACCTAAGTCAAGAAAACATATGTCTGCAAATGCTCACAGTCCCGTTTACTGTCAGGCCTGTCTTTAGGGTTGTCCCTGTCTGTTCCTGCACTTCTGCTCCCAACCTGTGGACGTCCTCATTGTTTCCCCTGCTCTCACCTGTCCACAATCTGTAATATTCCCCTCATGTTAAATACCCTGACCTGTGTCTGCTCATATCTGTATCATCTTGTCAATGTTTCTTGTCCATTTGGGTCTGTGTTCTTGAGTTGTGTTTCCTCAAACTTCATTAAGTCATCACAATAGCGCTTATGCGCTTGGGTCCTTAAAACAACCTCCAGATGTGACATTTACCCCTGAAAAGAACAGCATGCACGCTACAGCAGTGGTTCTGAACAGTTTCTGACTCCCAGAAAGTGCAATACCTTGCAGAGCTTTCAAGGTATGAATTTTGGTATGATTTTGGAGTATTAATGCACAGCACGCTCTTGCGTGTAAACACAGCAAGAGCGAAAAAAAAAGAAAAAAAAATTCTACTGAAAAAGATGCATGCATATTTTATCATAGGCATAAAACTATCAAAAATCATCATGTTGAAATCAACTTTTGAACTTAAAACTGGTCTCCAGTTGATGTTATAACAAATAGGTTATAACCAACTCACATAGCAAAGCGAGGTCGCTCTCCTCCAGGGTTTTATTCATGGACAGGATCCCTGTGTTGATGTCCATGTGGAACCACTGGCTGTAGGGGGGAGGCCTGTTTACATTTAGCCAGCACAGGTAAAAATAGGGTCGCTCATTGTCACTGTTGGCCATAGAGTGGACTTGGAGGACAGGGGTCCCTGCTTGTTGGCCCACATACAGTGTCTCCAAGTACTGATTCTGAGGGAAGTACAGCGCTATGGACCCTGCCATGAAAAGAAGGTGACACAGAGTTATTACAAGGAAATTAAACAGTCCTCAATTTGTGTCTGGAATTCTGATTGAAGTTGAGATGTTTTTGTTTGATACACATGAGTACATCCCACTCCTGCACCAGTGCTGAGTGGCTGGATTTACTCCCTCCTCCTCCCCCTACAGCTCTCATAGGCTTACACCCTTCCCTACTCCTCCCCCTACAGCCCTCGGAGGAAGAAATGTGTTTTTGACATTGACACTAATTAATTTGTGAATTTACAACATTACAAATTAAATCTGCTATGAACGAGAAAAACATCTGAAGAATTGCAGTACATCCACTTATATACAATAATGAAGACAACATCATCCATGCATCAGAGCTGCAGTATTAAACACATGCATGGATTTTCTTTCTCCGCTGCAATATGTATATGTTTCATCTCCCTTGTTAAGGGAAATTGAAGGGAGGGTTCAAATGACACCTATTCAGCACATGTAATGAATTTCTCACATCATCAATAAACGTGCTTCCGACTCTCCTTGAGTTCACCTTGGGAAGTTTAATTACAAAGGATAACATGATATGTAGGAGGAATGATTCATTACCTGCTGGGGGATGTGTGAGTGTGATAGAGACAGTGAGAGTTGGGGGGGGGGGGGGGATCAATAAAGCACTAAAGCAGGCTGTGTGTTTTACAGGAAAATGGAGATATTAGTGTTTTGCCTGTAATTATATCCCTATATGTGCTTCTTTGACGACCGTAGGCAGCCATTTAGGGAACGCACTAATGACATTAGCAGACAACAAAACTAGATTTTCTATTTCTGTTGGTCCAGTTGAGTCTAGGCTCTGGTTTCAGACATTGATTTAATTTAGCTGTGCTTGGATGACAGGAGGGTGGATTGATAGTCAAAATGGGGGCCAGTCCTCCCCAAGGATGGAGATTTACCCTCTTTATTAAGTGTTGCTAAGATACAAACACATCTTGGGAAGCTCCATGAGGACACTGGTGCTAATGGCTCCTCAAAGATTTTCAGATACATGTTTCCAAAATGTACAATTATTTTAAATAGGGTGATTCACATCACGCTATATGATAGAATTATTTGAAAGCAACAACCCTGAAATAGCTTAGAACATAGTAGCATAATAGTAAATTAGTATATTTTGCACATAGCTGTTTGGCTGGAAGTCTACAAAAAACTGTAGTTTGTCAATAAACTAAAGTAGAATTATGTTATGTGAGAAAGAATATTAAAAATATTATATAATCTATATACTGGTAGCTACAATTGAACTGAATTACAGCAACCATCTCATTGTGCAGACTTGTCTTAACCAACATTGTTCACTAGAGGGAGCCATTTTCAAGTTTGAAACCTTGCAGTTAGGTAAGGAAACCTAATGACATTATCACAAGATAATGGTAATACTGCTAAAACCAACTATATAATTAATTATATTCTAGAGCATTTGTGAGCCCTATTATAGTAAAAATGTGCATGGCTTTTTAAGGAAGAATCTTCAATGGAATATGTACAACAAATGACCTTAGGTTGTAGCTAAAGCTACAATACAGTCCAGATGTTAATCAATGGAGACAGAATTGACTAAAGGTGCCTCCTGAACCTGTGTGTAAGTGCAGCACATGCAACACAATGTGTTTATATCATTCCAAATTACATTTATTTCCAGGACTGAAGCCAACAAAATGTAAGAAGTTATATCAAAACAAATTTATTTGAATGGATCAAGCAGGCCTCTGAGAAAACCATTCCATTATTTCATGAATCCATGAAGTTTCTGTAAACCCTCTACAACAGGGGTGTCAAACTCAATCGCACAGGGGGCCAAAACTCAAATTACACTTTAGGTCGGGGGCCGAACAGGATAAACATTTATTTAACAGACTAAAACTTTTTTTTTTTTTTACATAAATATGAATTGAAACAGACAGGATACACAGGTTGATAGATTTGACACAATGGACGCGGGAATGAATGAATGAAAAAACAGGCGCTGCATTATGGAATTTGTTGTTTCTGTGTTGCTGGCGCTTCATATGGCCCGGCCATAAACAAAAGAAAAAAAAAGAAATTATTTTAATAAAAATTAAAAAATTACAATTTAAAAATTCTTGCGGGCCAGATATAATTGTACCCGCTTTGGCCCGTGGGCCTTGGGTTTGACACACGTGCTCTACAAGGATGCCTGAAATTATTATTATCAATCCATGTTAGATCATAATTTAATTAAACGAAAATTTAACAAAGCTATAATAATGACAGTATTTCAATAGGGAAGCCCATGCTGTAATTTAATAATATTGACTTGATATCAATATATTGATTATTATGACTTTAATCAATTGAGGAATCATGTTTACAAGAGTCAATACAAGATAGCCGTGTAATTTAAGCCAATATTGGTTGACTGCTTTAGGGAAATAGTACCATGTAGCATGTTCATTTGGATAACTATTGTGATTTACATCTTAAAAGAAAACATTGCACCTGTTCTTTCAATACATTTATCTGTGAACTGTGAAGGTAGAGCATTTGTCCTGGCACAGGACAAAAGGACGGAGAAATTAAGTGATGCCCAGACCACGTGCTCCATCCACCCCAGACAGGGACATGTCTGGGGCTGTTCAGAGCTCACAAGGTGGGACGTCCTCCCGACCGTCCCAGACAAAGGCAGGAACTCAATTAGTTGACTGCGTGCGTCGGCTCATAGATTTACCATCGATGATCTCATGTGAGACACACACACACACACACACACATATAAACACACACAACACACAGCCTCTAGCTCTATACCGCTGAGGAAGTCACAATTAGAAATAAACTGTCCACACGTCCCTTAGAGAAGATAAGTGTCCTTGGCACTGATGGGGAGGGTCATGACCTCTACCAGTCACTCTCAATATGATTCATTCTCACAATAATCTTGTGACAGGCAGAACCCCACACCCTCTCCTCCAAGGTCAACAACGTTCAGTGACTCTCCTGGCTAACGACCCACAGGAAAGGAATATATCTGGTAGCCCAGCAATCAATACTGGCACTAATCAACAGCCGTGCTGATTGTTTTCCACTGATGGGCATTGAGTCCAATTGTGGCAACATTACTGTGCACTGCAGTCACACAAATATGGCATCGGCAGATGTGACTATAGCCAACGCCACACACTGGCCTTTCACAGTCCACATTCTCAACACGTTTCCCTGCCACGGCCATGATGCATCCCTTTATAAAATAGCTATGGGCAATGATAATAATGCACATTTCTTAACTTCCTTGAATGGATCACTCTGCAGCCTGTCAGGAATACTGTGTTCCACAAAGTGTACCAGTTATGAGAACTGTGACTAAGATTCTCTGCAAAGATTCAATTAACTAAAAGGCTGCACATCAAGCTGTATAGGCTCGTTCTATTTATGAAAGTTATTATTGATCATAATGTTTTAAAATCTCTCCCTCTTGGTGTGCTTTGCCAACATGCAATATTGCCTTGTCATTCCTTAGTCAATTCAGAACTCTTGTTTTTTCATATTATTTTACTCTGATGGTTCTGTGTTGTTTAAAGAAAACAGTGAGTGTGTGTGTAATTTCCTGTTACCATGACATACATTGTACATAGCTTTTCATCAGAGTAATATGATATTTCATTTTCTGGAAAGAGCTCAGTTTGGAAGAGCAGTTAGGCTGCAGGTGTATTACTCAGGTTAGCTTGATGCATGCCATAACATTATAATCAATTATGCCATAATGTAATCCCATTAGCCCTCAGAGATTACATGAGCTGAAATGCAGTGGACCACGTTCGTCAGTCATTAAGAAATCTAATAGAACATGTCCTTAGGGTTTTGCTGCAACTACAAACTTAGTTTAGAGAATTCCTCTGGGAATGGCAGCAGCATCAGAAATTGAACAAACATCATCAGTGGGATTCTGAGTCTGTGGCCATAATCGTTAGGCCACTTAGACCACATAAAATATCTTCATCGTCATCACACTAGCATAAAATGCTATCCTATTCATTCACATGCGCACTCAAGCATGCCGAGGCATTGGTTGCCAGCGCTAGACACCGAGATATCATGTAATCACTACTGGTGAGCATTTGCAATAGGCCTACTACTAAATATACTGTAACTCCAGAGCGTCTTGTCTGCCTTGGTATCGCTTGGTATCGCATTACAAAGTTTGAATAATCAATATTCACAATGCATTTCCCCACAAACAGAGCATTATTAAAGTACTTGCTTACTCAAAATAGCACTTTACATCTTATATCAAAGTCATGCCTCATGAAACCTAATCCGCAACTTCCAGATTTTGTAAGTGATATTACTATTGTAATACCTTGTAAGACCAGCTGTCCTGGCCCACTGCTTCACAATGGCTGTCATGTACTTCACACATTCTTATGTATAATGTGTAATATGTACTCGTCAGGCCAAATACAGTATACATTGTGCATACATTCTAGTTTAAGCCTTAAATATACAGAACTGTACTTACAGATACTGTAAACAGTTGGAGCACACATTTACTGTAACACAATTGACAAAACTGTGTTGTTTATAGAACATGTGGGTTAAGTATATGTATGTATTGGAAGGGGCAGAGAACAGTGTATGCCTTAAGGGGGAAGGAGTAGTGGCATGAACAAGCCACTCAGGATTAAGAAAAGATAAGATAATGCTTTACTGTCCGTTCGCATGGAAATGTGTCTTTCATTCACGTGCTCCAGCCATGGCTGGACAATCACCATAGTCTTCAACATGGAGGGATTCAGGTGGGAGGGCCACATGTGCTCTCGGTTTCAAAGCAAAAGTACATGTTTGTGATGCTGCTTACAACCACAAGGACACAGGGTATAGCTTCACAGAACATTCACAGCACACGTTGTTTCTGCATACGTGCATGTGTTGTGCACACATCGTCCTCGAATGAGCTCAGCTCGGTAACTGTTATGCTCATGGTCAATAATGGGCTAAACGCAACACGCACCGCGTGACAACTGGAGAACAACTTGTCAGGACCCGAGTGAGCCGAGAGGTTGAAATGCCCAGGGGGGAACATCTCAATCAATGCCTCCTCGTCCTTCCACCACAGTAAATTAGATTGTACCCCTGCATGAGAGGGAAATGTGACCTGTAACTGCCTAGAGAATCAGACACGGAGCTTTGACAGGTGTTATGAGCATCTATGTAGCAGCAGCCCCGGCTGTTGAGGTTCCTGGCTTCACAGGCATTGTGGTGAACCAATTATCATTCAAGGTGACACTTGGAACCACGCAAACTACTTGGAGTTTTGCAACAACTTCCTCTTTGTGTTTTTGGCGTGAATACACTTGTGAATAGTGACATTGTAAAAGCAGACAAAAGAACCATTTTGTGTGTGCATGCCACATGTATATTTCAGTGCACTGATGTAGACTTTTCAGACCTTTGTATTACCTCAGAATGTGACCTCTAATTCAACTTACTGGGGGAGGGTACCCCTTAAAACAAGTGTAGCCTATTGTCCAATTGGTTGCCTGAGGTCAGGGTCTTATTGATTGGGGGTGAGGAAAAGCTTGCATGAGAGTGGCGGGCACAGTAAAGTCCCCCAATATATTCAAACATATAACAAAAAAGCAAACAAAAAGAATGCATTGTGTGTATGTTGGTGCCACTCTTATGCGGTGGTCATTATGAGTACCAACTGTGTATAAGGGCCATGTAAATGCTTGGTGAGTGTGGAGGTTAATACAGTTGTACACTGAAATCTCCAAGGATAACTCCCTATTAGAAAGAAAACAAAACAAAAAGAAAGAAAATACAAATACACAATTAATACAATTTCAACTGAAACAGAAATATTTTACAGAAAATAAACCCCAGAAAGATTTATAAGGTATCCAAGAGAAACGCAAGACACCAGCTTAACTAAATCATATAATGTGATAAGGGACTAAATCAAATAGCGTCATGAATCAAATGAGATTTATCGGTCTGGACATTCTCAAAAGCAAAGGCTGCTGATGAAAATGATTGTGCTAATGCAAGAAGCAAACATTACTGCAAACGTTGCTTCCTCTGGGATGTAGGAGCCATTCCTGAGGGTCAGGGCTTTTTCAGGGTCTGTAAGGTCAGGGGGCAGGTAGGGTGAGCTGTAGCAAGGTCACGCTAGCAAATAAATAGATAAATCGTTTATGATGGTTTTCAGTCTAGCCTTCTAATCAGACCACACACAATTATCTAGGCAGTAAGTAATACTATTATGCTTTCAT
>JAODUG010000007.1:4948600-4958879 GCA_027564795.1 Aphredoderus sayanus
GCACCGTCCACGTTTAGTCACACACAGTTAGTCCACATTTAAATAATATACAATATTTATTGAGATGTTGTTCCTTCAGCACGGCCCCCTTCCATCACACTGAGCTGCAATGGACGGGAGGATTTTGTGCCAGGGCAGGGAGCAGAAAGCCTTCTTTATTTTGCTGGCTGTTAGGAAGAGTGATACTATGGGAGGATGCGTAACCCCTGCACTTCACACTCTAGACAGCCAGGGTGATTATTTACAGCCACAGCTGTCGTCAGAGGTAAGTAAACGCATGTTTTAGCAGGCCTTGATTTGTGCCTGCTGGAAACTCATCCTTTCTTTTGTAAGAGAAGAGGCTGAATTTAGTTGGTCAGGAAGCACTTACCAAAGGTTTTTATTGACAGGTATAAATCCTCCGTCTCTTGTGCACTTAGAAAGGATGGCTGCAGAGATTCCCTGTGGGTGCAAATGAAACAGGTTTCAAATCGATGGCGGGCGATATATAGTGAAGCAAATAGGGAACAAAATTCAAGCTTATCCAGCAGATTAACCAATTGTCTCTCTCTCTCTCTCCTTCTCCCACACACATACAGTACACGGTAAATACATGATTACATACCACAGTTAATATAGAGCTCCATGGACCTACAGCTGTCAAATTCATATACCTCCAGAGTTGACCATCAATTGGTCCAAGAAACCTCCCATATGAACCATGAGCCACATACTATCTGATAAGCCAAGTTTGAATAACACACTTTATTGCATGATCTAGTTTCCTCTTCACATTGGATATGAATGTGTAAAAAAATCCCCTTCAGAGACAGACCAGGACGATGGATCAGAGCTGAAACATGCTTGTTAGGTAGATATCCATCATCTGTATAGATGACAGAATCGATGGTGTGGAAATAGGCTAGCCATGGCTGGATTGAGCCTCCAGGCCATGCGAGCAGCAGGATGTGGGATGGATGGGGCTGGTATGTGGGACAGTCACTCAATTTCAATCTCTCACTCTCCAAGCACGATCGTTGGGCTGTAATTAACACGGGCTGTTGTTTATTAGCAGCAAGATGCATGACCAACCTTAAATATCAATGCACCATTAGCCATAGACGTCACACTAGAATAACACGGCGTTGTAACACTTGGCCTGCGTCTTTACAGTACTCAACACTGCCTGTAACCCTCTTGAGGAAAACAGGAATCCTGTGGCTGGGAGCCTGCAGAAATGAGATATTTCGAGTGAACCTTCTAATGCAACGAGCACATGGCCTGCACAGTAGGAAACAAGAAGGCTCAGCATTAAACGTGCCTAAAGACCTAAATGTCTTCCAAGTCAGTATCAAGAGAGTTCAAATGAGGAAAAATCACATAGCCAGTACTCGTCACAGTTATGTGATACTTAATTCACATTTTACACATCTGCTCTTGCATGTCTTATACTGTATGTCTCGCTTCTCTGGTAAAATAATTACATCGTTAGCAAAATGTACTTCTTTAATGCTCTCATTTCAATAATGCCAATTTGATTTCACACCAGATACAGCTGATACTGGTAGTATGTGATTCCACATGGCCACAGTATGATCTATAGCAGTTCATAGTACTGTACACAATGCAATGGCATTTATTGTATGTTACAGTGGGATACAAGCACCCATATTGTGCTCTGCTGCACATGCGAGCTGGTAAAGGTCTAATGTGCTTGTATTTCACATACTTTACTTTATCACCCTGCGCCTCTGGGAGGAGCCAAATGGATCTAATTTATTTCAGACCCCCACACCCCACCCCCTCCAACTCTACAGTGAGAGTCAATATGTTTCAACACAGAAAACATAATGGGGAGATTTGTCATGTAAGAATTTAGGCTAATGACGTTACTCGCATGAAAGAATCCCAGATTATCATAACCTACAGCGTAATGGAAACAAAAGCAAAAGCTACACTGAGTAGGCAGTGGACATATTATTAGTATGATAAACTACAAGCCACACATATCTTAGACGAAGGCATATTACATTTAGGATGTTTTTTTTCCTCCCTTTGAGTTGGTTATACTAGGCTACTATTATTTTCTAAAGCATGGATATATTTCAATGGGGTTCAAGACTGTTTTTATATCTATCTTATGCTATGTAAAAAATATGTTAGTGGGTGTGGCTCAAAAACACTGAAAACTAATACCATAGGTATCCATCTTTATTTAGCAAGCTTCAATTCTATTTGCTTCAATCTGTCTAGAAACCTTTGAAAACCACTAGCCAATCAGCCTCCAGGTGTGAGTTTGGGGTTGTGATTGGTTGAAGGTGCTAACACCTATTAGCACGGCCTCTTGGCTATGCCACAGGTACATGCTGTATAAAAATCAACGTCAACTGTCTGTCTCCGTCCATGGTGTCCATTTCATGTGTTCGTTATCCTGGCAGAGTCACTTCTTGTTAGCCATTGTAGCAAGAGTCATGTCCATCAACACTCCAGGTCACAGGCTCACTTTACGAGGTCTGACTCCATAGAAGATCCACAGCCTCAACATGCTAGCACTGCTCTAAATGTAAATCAGTTTGACTCTGCTCATTGTAAAACAGAGCAAGGGCTTTCAACGCAGGATTTGATCAATCTCAGAGTTCGAGCAGAAGGCTTTGCCTTAGTAGTCATGCAGATGCACAACAAGCTGTCTCCTGTGTCCCCCTGTGGGACACATTCCCTCTCAATGCAACAGTGGCCAGCTTGCCCCTTTATATTGTGAGACCACCCAGAGTGAACACTGGTCCAAAACAAATACAGCACAACCTCCATGTTAAATGAGCAGATACATTCTCAATTTGGTCATACAGTAGCTGCTTTTTGGCCTTCATTGGAAATGTAAGCTAAGCTAAAGATGCTGTTCGCTAGAGTAGGATTAGAAGGGCAGCTGAACATGAGCCCTTTACCATATTGGAACTCAATGTAAATAATATGCATTATTCTTTCATTTAAAACCGCATGTGAGACACACACTGGCAATAAGAGACACTGCGGGTCCCCTGAGAAGCTGTATAGCCATGTCTTCCCATAAACAGGCATGCATGAATTTAGTTTGTACTGTCAGAGAAATGTGTCTATGTACTGCTATAGATGGTTTCAGCATCTTTGACTATTACATGACAAACTATAAAATGCATTTTCAAAGTTACCTGTAAGGCTAAATAAAATACTGAAATAAAACTTCAAACGACTCTCAACTGTATGAGTCATGTAGCCTCATGGGTATAATCCTTACAAGCAGGAAGTCGTCTAATGTAACAGCAATTCCTTTCCTGCGATTGTGTAATTAATTGATCTTTAACATAGTGCAATGGACTGAGAGTAAAACATAGGCTGGAATTCATTTAGCAGCTGTCTATAAAACTCTTGCGTGCTGTAACATACCAATATGACAGCCCATACTAGGAATCGGGACAGGATGCCAACATTGCTTCGCCGGTAGAAAACGATAATTTTCCCTGCCTGTGGAAAAGCAGACAGAGACCACAGCTCATATACTTCTCCTGCACACTGAATATGTATGCCATACAAATACCAACAACGTCCTTCCCAGTTTGGCCCAAACAACGACGACAACATATAGGCTGGAGATGTGGGTGTCAATGCTGTGTCCCTGACATGGTGCTCAGATTTCCACTATGCCTCCCAGGCCAGATGTGACGCGTAAGCCATCCGCACTCTCTGATTAATTTGGTGATGATGAATACGTCTCGGCTGAGGACATTAGCATGGGCAAACACGGATGAGGGCTGCAGACACCTGGCGTGTCGTCTAAGACTCGTTGAGTGAAGGGCTCAGCGCTAACTGTCCACCGGGAATTGAGCAATGTGGCTGCTGCTATACTGCAACTTCCCGCCACAGAAATGGTTATTTGTCGCCATCAGATTGTGTGAGCCGCCTCAGACTATGGGCTAAGGACTTTGCTAGCTTTCTGACAACATGCGGTCTATCAAGAGGGCAGCTGTGCACTTATTAAAGGTGGAAAAACCTACCTCAGATCACAAGAAACCATTTCTATGCTGAATCAGTTCAAATTTGGTTTCAGCTGTCATGACATTAAATTCCAGAGTGGAAGACACAAAATAACATGTGATGCATATTTATAATCCTCTACTGAATAATTCTAGAGACATAAATGAGTCTTACTTGCATCCCCATGAATCCCATGACAATAGAATTGATTGTACCCAGAATCCCCTCTGGGTCAAATGGTTGTGTAGTGTGATACAGTTCCTGGAGAAAACAAGACGGAGAGGACAAACCAGGCTGTTTACGGCTTTCTTATGACTATGATCAAACTCAAGGGAATAATCTTACCATGCATGTGGGGTATCTGTACATATTGCCCCCAAATATCCACCTGTCAATGTATCCTGCTGCACCCCCTGTGCAGTTTGGGTACTGACCATCATCACCAATACCACCAGCACCCAAATAGCCTCTACATGGAAACAAAAGCATACCTTAGTAAAAGTAAACATGTGATGTGTAGCCTACTACTTTTAATTTTAAAGGGACAATCCTCGATATGTGACTAGAATTGCCCTGGTGGAAACCAGCTTTACAAAAAAAGGTGTTGTTGTTTAGAATTGCAGTCCTTCCCACACCTCCATTCTGAGTGTCTGGCCCCTCCCTCAATATATCTTAAACCACACCATCTCGCCCCCTACTTTTAAACATAGCCGTGTTTCACTCTGGCATATGTTTGGGGTTCTGAGGACGCTTTAATGTGTACATTTAAACCTGGGTGACTCGAAAGTGAGGGACATGGTGGTCATGGTACTGTATAGTAATATGCCGTACACATTATGTAAGCTATTTACATTGTACATTACATTGTACATTGCATTGTACATTGCACATATTTTACAAACAGTTTTATTTGTGTTAATTTCAAACGTTTTCACACAATTTACATTTATTTTTGTCTAATAAATACAATTTTACTTTTGCCTTATCTTGTTACAAAATAATGAAAACGTTGCCATCCAACCACAGGGGGCAGTTAGGGTTAGGTGTCTTGCTGAGGGACACCTCAGCTCTTGACCAGGAGGCAATAGGATTCGAACTAGCACCTTTCCCATCACCTGCCACGCCGTTCTACCCACATGCCCCTGCTGAAACTAAAATGTTTTTTAAAATGTTATTCCTTTCCCCCTGAGCTTAGTGTAAAAATGTATTGTACAACAAGAATGTATTGTGAAAACGTCTACACATGGTGGTACTGGGACCATCTGTACAGAGTGTGTCCCACAGAGACAGGATATGTGGGATCAGGCCCAGCAAGCGCACGAGAAGCACTGTTGATGAGGACACCGAGCGAGGAAGATGGATCCTCTCCCTCCATTCCTCCTATTGCACATGACAGCCTGAAATTGGCTAATTATGCCCTCTGAAGCATCCGCCACACGCCCATAAATCATAACGTCTCATAACGCCATGGCAACACATGGTGCTCGCTAACACCATCGTGATCAAAACAGACAACCAGCGCAGCGTGAAGAGACGGAAATTACACATTCTATCATCTGCAAGAAACATATACAAGATATAAATAAATAAGAACAATGTATACAGTTAAACATTCACTTGGGCTTTGTCTAAATCTACTGCAAAATACTGTGAAACTGGTGAGGCGCTATCCCCGCTGTAGAGTTGACTTACGTTGGGCAGTGGGGTACAGGCATGAGTAAGGTTATGCATAGCCATGTTGTCTCCAGCAGAATGATAAGCAGCCACTCTGGCCAATACAGCACAACATCCTGTACACGGTGCCACCACGGGTGCTGTGTAATGGAGAATACATGCTGAAATGCCAATGAACGACTCCAGAGCTATCCTATCTCAGTATCATACACACTCAAATCATTTACTGTAACCTGATCATGTGTAATGCAAATGTATCTTAGATGTTACAGTAGCACAATGTGAGCACAGTAACAGTTGTTTTTCCATACCAAAACAACTTGAGTGTACAGTACATACTACCCATTAGAGTACATTTTGTGTGAAACGGCGGTTGGAAAAATAGTTTTAGGTTTATCATATATAGCAGATGAAACATAATATTAGATAAATTATACAAATGTTAGCATTAGCAGATATAAATCGCCATAATGTAGTAAGGAAGATAGAATCATGGGTTTTGATAACATTCAGTAACACTGAAATTACTTATTTCCAAGATAAATGTATAATCTTGAAATATAGTGATTTCCAGAAAGGATTTTGTGACCCTTACTGACCCCAAAGCAACATAACAGGGAGCACAGGGCAACACCTGGAAAGTAAAGTCTATACTGATCGTCACTGAAAGTGACGATGACAGCTCTGCCTACCCCATTCACTGGGATTTCTTTCTGGCCACAGACAGTCTGCATCAGAGAGAGCACAAAGTAGGTGAAACCCAGGCGCTGCAAAACTCCAGGGACCCTCAGCCAGGACCAAGACACTGGAACAAAAACAACAATAGCATGTGACAACGATTTTGGCGTCTCTCGCTCACACACACACAACCAAACAACACCCTATATAAGTTTAATTATAAGACCATACATGCATGCTTGCTTACTTTTGAGATTTGTAAACATACATGAAAATGTATTGTATTCAAGGTCAATGGACCATGTGCACAACTGAGTGAAACGATTACTGTAATATTATTTAGGAATTACTGTATAGCAAGGTTACGGTTCCCTGAAGGTAAATGACAGACAGTGATACTGGAGGGTCAGTAAAGGAAATAGTTTCAGCTTTTCGGATGTGCAGGAGGCTGTCAAGGAGGTGGGAAGCTCATCAAAGATTCCCAGTTATCTTTTGGTCTTTGGTTGGGAGATTGATGGTAATCTGCACATTAGTTAATTGAAAACCTCTTTGCTGTACAAAGTGCTACAAAAACACTGTAGTCCCAATCATTGATCTGTGTAAATTAAATAAAAAGGGGCGGAAATCTCTCTCTTCGCAGGAAAAGAGGAAGCTATTTTAATGACTAATGATACATTTGTATGGCAGGTTACTGTATTCTTTTTTTGACAATTTCACCCTGAAGATTTTAATTAATAAAAAACCATTGAGATTCTTCACAAAGAAGTCATTGCATTATGTAACCTACTGGGAACTTTGAGCCCTATAGCTACTGTAGGCTTTAGGTTCAGATCAATACCTACAGTATAGATGGTTTTCTAAAAGCATATTCTGTGAAACTGAGAACCTTTTTCAAAAAGTTCAATATCATTTAAAAAGTGAAAGTGTTGAGGCACAAATTTCAGCATAAGCACTTTAAATGAAAAATTGAAGGGAAAATTATCGGAAATTGTAGCTGAATGGCACATCAGGAATCGAACATGGGGGGAAGTTGTGTGGGTGGGAGAACTATTGCATGTTATATATCTTGTCTCTGGCAATATCTTTGTACTGCAAAGGAACAGCAGAAATATAAAATAATCCAAATTGCATTTGAGAAAATCAGATATCCTGTCACCTGCAGGTTATGAGAAGATATATCTATGGTGACGTACAGTATGCCATGATGGTTTAGTCATCTCATTGGGGTTGTATTAGCAACGATTCACCATGGCCAAAGGTTAACACCTGGGCCATGACTAAAATGTGGGCAGTATACTGTATCACATTGAGCTCATATAGTTATTAGATGAAACCCAGGGACGGTAATGCCAAGGACATCCTCAGAGACAGAGCGCAATCCTACATTTTATGGTAGAAAGTGGCTTCACTATCATGGGCATTGGGCAGTAACTGGCAACAGCAGCTTCTGCAGCTGTAGCCTGTAACTCTATCTGTTCATAATTGCCCATTACCGCAAGGTTTGTTTTTGCTCAATGTGCCTGTGTTAACAGTCCCCCAGTGCAGGAGTTTGCGATTGCACGCACAATAACAATATTTTTGTTAACCCGGTTACAAATACATCCACCCAGGAAAGTCCATTATCGCTGGGGCAGGCAATTGTGTGATGGGCACCCGATGAATCCCTGGGTAGAGACTAAAATCCCCTGGATTTTATGTCAGCTTTCATCCCTTTACCCTACCTAACAATCCCATCTAACACTTCGGTATATGGGACCCGTGTTATGCATAAAAGGGTTTTAATCTGTCTGATTTATTTTGTGCAGCACGTGTGAAAAAACGTATTTCATTATGTTCAAACGCAATAACAGTTGAATATGGCTTGCAACATACTTGTTCTACATTGTTGTTTGGTGGAAACAGGTGTGAGCCCTGCCCACACCTGAGCACTGTGATGTCCACACCATTTTGACCCCTCTCAGTTATTAAAGCCACCCACACATTCCCCCACTAATGTGAAAAACCCTCTATACATCCATCCATCCATTTCATCCATCCATCCATGACTGCACCCACACGGGCCATCCTTGGGGGAGTAGTTGAGGAAACAGAAGCCCAGCAGAAGAAGGACCACTGTTCTCCAGGTGAGTTTACGAAGCAGCTGCACACGACCGACCCCTTTCCTGTGCATGGATTTGAATGCCAACACCACCGACGTCCCAATGATGAACACAAACCTTGTGGAGAAACACCAGTACTGCACTTATTTACCGTTATGCATAGGAAAAGACTGATTCATCTCCTCAACGATATCCAACTGTCGACTGCTAGGACTGACTCAATAGATAGAGCTATTGGGAGCCTATGAGTGCTGTAAGGGAGGAGTAAAGCAGCGTGGGAACAAATTGAGGAGTGTCCCTTTAAATGTGTTAATGTTGACAGTTCTGACTGTTTTAATGAACCCACCAGGGCATGACGAGGTCTGCCACAGTGAGGCCTATAATAAAGAGAAATGCAGGCAGATTAATACAAATTATAACAGCGATATTATGAGAAATCGCAGGCCTACTGTACATGCTACATGCATTTTGTTAATAATATCAAAGTTGATTGATAAATATCCAAATATCAAAAATGACTTGGACACAGCTTTATGGACACGTGTTTCTAACAGTCCATGACATTTTAACATGTGTCCCTTCATCTCATTTCACTTGTTTATCATTATTAATAATAGTAAGCATCTGATACATCTGATAGACAGACAGATACTATCTGTCTGTCTATCAAGAGTGTGATTAAAGCATAATATTCTGAAGTCTTGTGGCACTGTGAGAAAGGAGATACATGTCTAGCCTATGTGTACCGGGAGTCCATATGAACATAGAGGTAAAGTCCAAAACAGGGAGTTTTGATCGAAATCTTTGATTGAATTAACCAATAAATATTGAGTGTGTTGTTGAGCACTTCACCATTCCACGGTGCATGTTGAAAGAACCAGTAGCCTCCTCCTCCATAGTTGACAAAAACCATCACTGTCAAGGCAAACCTGCAAATGTAGTACACATAATTAGTATGTGTGACTAAAATGTTATATGTGATTGCCGATCATTGTTGAATGATATTAAAAATTTAAAAAATGCTTCTGATTTTTTAAAGAAAATTTAAATATCTAAAACCAAGCTATGAGTAACTTGATAATTCTAATTCTTAATACAAGCAATAGTTACATAAGGCTTTGGGCCATCTGGGCTCCTATCAGCTAATTTCATCAACAAAAATAACTTTTACATTAAAGTTCAGGGGGCCAGCAAAGGGGCTTTTATTTTGTCGCGCAGTGACCACAACAAAAGGTAATGCAACGTAAGCATTATGAATCACTCAGGAAATGAACACTTGTCCTCTGGATCTCCTCAAGCCAGAGCGCTGACTAAGGACTTTGGCCCTAATATATGATACACTTATACCCCAGCCTCAGCCAGAGCTGTAGCACCACAGCACACATGATAGAGTGCTCTGCTGAAGCCACAACAGAAGGAGGCGTCTGTTTTGCCACATCAGAAAATGGGCTCCAACCTGCGCAGGACTGTAAAAAGCTGGGACTGAGGTTCCCTCCAAGGCATGTTCAGACCTTTCATCAGCTATGAAGCTCCACGTTAAGGCTCTTGATTTATATGTTATTTAATCAAAGAGGGGAAAACATACAAGACTGCCTCCTGCATAGACTGTCTGATAAGATGCACTGGTTCCACTGTCGGCTTCCCTACTTTTTCATGCCAGATTCAATTAAGAGGTGCACCAAGCCATTACTGCTCCTTTTAGCCCTAACCTGCTGATACAAGATTTTAATCGGCTGCTATCATCTCAAAAGGGCTATTAAAGTAGAGTAAAGCCTGGAGCACATACACACACACACACACACGCACACGCACACACACTCGCGCGCACACACACACACACA
>JAODUG010000007.1:4958979-5005420 GCA_027564795.1 Aphredoderus sayanus
ATGCACCACAAACGCAAATATTCAAATGCCCCCCCCCCCCCCACACACACACACACACACATTTTGATTTAGATTTTGACAAATACACCCATTAGTCGCCATAGTGACCAAGCCACATTAAATCGCTAACCAGATGAGACCCAGTGTAAATCACTGCAATACAGGGCTGTATTAGCCATCTTTTAATTAAAACACTTTAGATGTCTCCTTCTAATACTGTCTTCCATAAGAAAGTGGTATTAGACATATGAAATTACCATCACATCACCACACGTGTCAGCTGCAAATTACAATTATGGGAAAATGTTATTGAAATTAATTTGGATTCAGATCATTTTAGATTTGTAGGCCTACATTGTACACTACGTACTGTATTGAGAATGATAACAACCAGAGTGATTGAAAGCTGAGGTATTACTAGATTCCTGGTTTCCGTTCAAATATTTCAGCCTCTCTAATGAAAACATGTCTATCTACAAGCCATGTCCGGGAATTAGTGTCCGTTATTCATATAGCAGGTATCAGATGATATGTCTATCCTGTGGTTAATGACAGCTGGCTGTGGCTTACTGATAGATGCTTATGGACATCTTTGATTTGGATCACTGTACAAGCTTTACCAAATCAGATCAGAACTCTCTTCGGTGGCAAAAGGAGAATTACAGTTGATTTATATTCGGTTCCTTACTTTCATTACTGCTGGCCACATTATGTACATGCAAAGCAAATATTGTCATAATAAATGACCTGGTCTTTAGTGTCAAGGTGCATATTTCTACAGCAATTTTTTTTAACCTGTTTTCTGTCACTAATAACTGAACAAACTCTTATCACAATGTCTTGGCACAGAAAGCTTAGCATGGTTAACACAAGGCTTATAGAGTTAGCTAGGCACCTTGCAACTGACAATCGTTTATTTTCCTGTAATAGTTGTTGCTTGTGCTTGTACAACACAACTAACTACTGACTATGCAGTTCTCAATAAAAGGAAAACTGGCTGCAGGCTTATAGCAGTGTGGCACAAGATTAAAATCCAAATCCTTTTAGAAAAATTAATGTGCAAACAAAGTCTACTGTTGTCTGTATATCACGTCAGTGGAGCATGAAAAAAACCTCCCAGCTCAGAAGAAAAAGCTTTTGCTTTCAGAAAGGCTTCGATGCTTGTGACAGATGACTGATCCATCTGTTCTCTGTAGAAAGGTGTTACTTATCAGGGGTATTGCTCATAAGTCACTGGGCTGAGACACAAGAAACGTTAATCTTGAGCGCTGAGTCACGGTTTGATAAGTGTAGTGTCAGGTATAGGAGAATTTCAGAATCACACACAAATATGGGCATCAATATTTTACAAATATTGGGAACACTGCATAGACATTTGACAGATTAAATTATACTTTTAAACCTCACCACAGTGAACATAACACAAAATATTTAACTATTGTTGAACATTTGAAATATAGTAACATGTTAAATAACATGTTAAATGAAATAACTGCAGGCTATTGTACTGTATAGTACACATTGTAATACACACTATAGTACACCAAATGTATGTGCTTAAATGCAGGAAACTAATTTGCATTCCATGTATTCTTTATGGTGTTAAAGATCCCGCTAGGTAACCAAATCTCTGGTCCAGCTCGCTGCTGATATTTGATACACAACTGCTCCAAAATGTGTGGGTGACTGTTTTGGGGGTGGATGTTGGGGGTTAGTGAACACTATAAGCACATGGTTTTTGTAATGCTCATTTAAGGGCACATACAAATACATGCAAACCGAGTGTACAGAAATCCATGTGTCCAGTACACATACTAGTACACAAGTACACAGTATATGAAGTATTTCCTTTAAAACACAAAATGAAAGAATGCTAATCCTCTCCTGGATGCTTTTTACTCTTGGAGTTCCTCTCCATACAGATTGTATTTTGGCTGTAGTATACAGTGTGGACGATTGGCGATAGCTTAACGGTATAACATCATTTATTTGGCCACGAGGATGGTCCAAGCCACACCAGCACCCTGTTTCCAGAAAGCCGTGCTTTGTGTCTGCCCCAGGGCCACTATTAAGGGCAAGCAGGGAGCCCAGACTCCATCACACGCATCGCTCCTGTCCAACAGAAACACGCAGGCATATCAGAAAATCACGCCCAGAGCTATTGCCCCGATAAGCTGGAGGCAGCGTGTGGCCAGACTGTGACCTCTGTAATGATTCATTAATATGCTGTGTCCTGTCCTGCACATCTTCTTCATGTCTCAGACGGGGGCCCTGAACGAATTAGCATGTAAACTAGCTAGATGTGGCGAAGGGCTCCAGTGATAGTGTTGCACATACCCACGGAAAGTGTCCAGTGAGCGCAGACGTTTAGGGTTAGCCTTGTTAGCCTCTGCTTCAGAAACATGCTCTCCATCCTGGAAGGACCATGTCGGTTAGAAATGTGGAAGAATAAAAACAACTTGACAGTCCATATCAACACAATTTAAAATGCATACCGAGGTCATGCACTCTCAGACTATCAGACAGCTTTAATTTAACTGCAGAGCATTTGTTGCAGGGATTTTAATAGCATTTCTGATTGTTAGGTATTGCATAGCAATCAATTGTTCTGATATATGATCACATCTTTATTAAGGAGAGAAATTAACACTACCAGGTTGGTCAGAATTCCTTGAAGCATTAGCTTCTCCATACTGTGTCATTGTCCAAGCTAAGCGGTGGCGCCTATATTTCCCTCACTGTGAAACAGGATTTGGATGACTCTGCCCTATTGCCCTTCCAGTTGGATTAGCCTGACTGGCTGGCCCCCACACATCAGTCTGAAGAGCCAGAGCAGGAAGACAACTGCTCTAATATGTTATGATGGATCTGAATGTCCATCCACAGAGCATATGGGAAACAGAGACATCTTGGTAGGATGAAAGGAACAATTCATGCTCACCAAAAATACCCAGCAGCCCCTGCCATTAACCAGGACGAGCAAACGCTCTATTGCTCCCATGTAAGACTGTTGTACAACTGGCTCTGCTAACATTTGTATCAATCATTCCATTAGTGTCTCCCAAATGGCTTGATGACTGGAAACACAAAGCAATTCTAGGTTGCCTCTAAGGCAGTACAGGCAGCCAATGAAAATAATCCAAGGTAGTTATTGGATCAGGCTAAAGTTATGATTCCAAAAAAGAGAGGACAAAGGGTCTCTTATTTTGAAAGTTGAAGGATAATATGATGTGAATTCAGTCACGTTATGAGGTGCTCTTTTGAATACCAGCATTGAAAGAAAATAAACAGAAATGAGAAAATGGCACGCATTTTTAAAAAGGGTCCAAGCTTACAATATAAACAACAAAAAAGAGAGTGGTTTTCACTAAGCAACAACATGTTCTGAATGGCATTTTGTGAAGGATAAAAATATTAGGTTTCTCAATTTACTAATTACTGACATTTCACTAACGATTTGCTGGAAACTTCCAGTTGGTAATTTGAACCTCTTTCGGATTGACACTGTACTGTTTGTGTTTATGTATGCCAAAGGTTCAAACATTAAGCAAATGATTCATAGCAGCATACTTACATTGTCCACTGAGTACTGTGGGCTGTGACAGCAAATGATCTTGACCAATGTTGTTGTACAACGCCTCCTATTAAATGAGACAATAATGATGACTTGAGCGTTTAGCGCAGCACTTAAAGAAGAATAATATCATAATTACGAACAACATGCACAGCAGTGTACCTGTAGATGTAGGGGGCCACAACAAACAGGAGAGCAATTAGGGCCAGTAAGAAAGCTGCCACGACTAGAGCTGTATAAAACAATGATTAAAGGTTTAATAACACACATTCCCTCCCCCTGATTGGACAAAACCAAGTATCCAGGCAGTACTACTATGCATGCCACAGCCTCCCTGGATGTTTATGTCTTAAACTAGTCCATCACAGCGGGATCTGACTAGGAAAAAAACAGAGCACTGGCTAACTGCATCAAGTCTTGCTTACTGGGCAGTAGAGGTATTCTGACTGACATGCAAGACATTCCAACTATATACTGTAGGTCAACGGAAGAGGCTGAAACTAGTGCATTAGCAAAACCAACCCCTCATTGTAAAGGAACTAAAGCCCTCAAAAGTATCTGTTTTATGAAATGAGTGGTTGTATAAAAATATTTTACTGCAAAATTAGTTTATTTGGATGATATTTTGATCCTATCCAAAACTGAAAATCGTGAACATTTTGGATGCTACAAAAGAGGCAGAATCTGGGAACAATGATCAAACCCTTACCAAATTTGGACTGTATGTCCACATGACAACAATCACCAGAAATGTAATTTACTGTAAGTGCCAGAGACTATTATCTTCTCAAAAAAGCAAGTTGATTGACTATTCAGTTGATCCTCTGGTGTCACAAAGCGTCAACACTGCACAGTAAAACAAAGTGGGGCACTATACTGGTGTGAATAAGTTAAGAGAAGGATACAAAACATGTCTTTTTAAAAAAACTATATACATTTAATACAAATATTTTGTTTTTATGAAGATACTGTACATTGCTGTATGTCGGCAACATCTGTTTGGACAGATATTTGCCCAACATTTATGATGCATCAGTACTTTAATTACTTTAATTAACTTAATTTTTAATTGGCCACTCTCAGTATGTTCCTGACAGAGACTTTGCAGTGGAATATGGAGTACTGTCATCTAATTAAGATGTGTCCTGTGGACTGTCCTTTAATGACAACACTAAGACTCGGGCCGTACCGGAGGACTCGCAAAGTGCTTTACAGCACAGGGAATCCCTCTGGAGCTTCAAGGTATTCAGTGGAGGCCCAAGACAAAATAAAATAAAACATATATATTACTGTATTTTTTATTGATATGTAAACAATAAAACAATGTTGATTGAGTTACTAAATGTTAGAAAGCAGCATATGCTATGAGTGTTCTCTGACCAAAAACGCAATTTTGAAAAAACATTCATCCTTAAAAGCAAATGGGAGGAAAATTAACATTTTGATAGTTGCTAGGCAGAATAGTCTCAACAGCGACCCAGAATGTGACCATTCTGCAACTGTCCATGCAGGGCCTTCAGTGAGTGTAGTGAATACCTTCCACGTTCAAGCGAATGTGGACACACACCCTGAATGTGCTTTCTTGTTCATAGGTTAGGACTTTGAAGAAGGCTCAGTCAATCTTGGCTGATTCAAGCCACAAAGGAGTTTAAGTTACTCCCTTCTGGCCGCAGATACAAATTGCCATGGTGCAGGACCAACAGATTTAAAAACTTGTTTGTGCCTGCTGCCATTAGCTTTTTAAATAACATATGATCTTTTATTGCATATTGTTGTCATGTAACTGTTTATGGAAATTTGTCACTTCTTTATTGTTATGTGGATACTGCTGGCTGTAACCCAAATTGCCCCTTGGGGATAATAAATATAGCCTTAACCTTAACCTTAACCATATTTGATGTGGTGTTTCATATTTTGATATGGTTGCCAATGATGGCAACCCTAGAATTCGCTGGTGAACTCCAGCAGTCAAGGAGGCCTTCCAGTCAATTTTGTCTTAGCAGGCTTTGGATTCATTGTACAGGTCAAATGGCTGGCAAAAATGGCTGCAGCTGTGGCAGTTGGAGAGGCAAAATCTAGGGCACTGATGTAGTTTGGAGAGACCATGGAGAATGACCTTTAGCTGTCCTTGAAATTGTTCTGGAAAATCATTTGGCAACTCAGGAAGGGAAGGCAGGAAACCAGTCAAGCTGGAGAAACACTAACGTGAGGACGTTGTCAAGAGGTGGAAGGAGCATTTTGAGGAGCTCCTGAGGAGGAGGCAGGAGGACACAGGGATGTGTCTTTAGGGAGGTCTGAATATATGTTTTTGGCAGAGGTCACACAGAGCCTTCTGTTTGCCATTAGGTCTTTGTATACGCAAAGTGAGAGCTGTAAGTCATCCATTTTCAGAGGTAGTGGACTCTGGCAGTGCTGCACCTTGTCTCCACTCCTGTTCATGATATTCATGGATGTAGTCTGGGGTCAGAGGGTGTCAGGTTGGCGAGCGGAAGGGTTTCATCTCTGGTTTTTGCAGATGATGTTGTCCTCTGTGCTACAGCAGCAAGATTTACAATTATCTAGGATGTTACTGAATCTCCAAAACTACATTTTCTATGATTTTAGAAGCAAGGTATAAATAGTCCTATGGTTTTTTCACCAGAGGCTAAACAACAGCATTTAGCATTTAGCTATTTTAAGGGGCACAACCCAGCAAAATAGATGACTTGAAGATGAATAATGGCAAACATCGACCAGTCGATTTAACAGTTTTGTTTGCAAGATATCTAAAGGGCTTTGAGATGTTTTTTTTTCTTTCCCACTAACTAACTAACCCATTTAAACCCACATATTCTCTACTAATGCGAATTACAAATATTTGAAAAAACCTGCATTGTTGCATTTTTGTCTTTTAAGTAATTACTTTATCATTGATGTACTTTTAAATAATGTTGGTTTTAATGTGTGGCACATACTTGAACCCCTAAATACTGTGTTCATACAGTTTTGTACATCTACCGGTGCCTCTGGACACATCTTCAGTGTTATTCCTAGAATGATGGGGTGTTTGGGGTCTGTCAACATCATGAACCCTCCTCTAGGTGACCCAGCAAGGACTGATCATACCCCATCTTGTATCCAGATGGCTATCTACTTCTCTGGTATAAAGCACAATCCATGTAGAATATCCATGTAGCATATATTTAGATATCTTAGTATTTCTAATACAATTTTCAATGTATGCCTATATTCAATGTATGTTTATGGCTATGTACAGTAATAGTCGTAGATATTGGTGACATTCTGTTTCACTGTATGCATCAACTGGCTATGGATATACAGTCCAAATCTGGGAAGTTTCTGATCATTATTCCCAGAGATACATGTGACAAAGCAGATGCTGTCCCTTTTGTAGAATCCAACATTTTCACTAATTTCAGTTTTGGGCAGGATCCAAATATCATCTAAATAAACTCAGAAGGAAAACCAACAGAGATGCAAATAAACCTAATGTCAGTAAATATAAACTTCATGATTACATATTCATGTATGATTTTAACATATATTAGCAGATACAGTATAGAACTAAATAATCCTTATAATTTTTGTTCTTATTATTATTATTATATAGAGCTATAACTCAGATACATGATCATGGTACAATTCAATCATGTAACAGAACATGCACTGTTTGTCTTTTGTGGAAAAACAAACAAGGAGAGACCATTTTAACCTTGGCTGAATACACACTATGACATCCACGGAGAACAAAGACTAGCCGCTTAATCACCTCTGAAGTCAGGTTGTCTGTGTCGTCTGCTCATAAAAACACCATAAAGCTCTCAACACATGGAGAGGAACTTTGTATATCACTACACAGCTGAAGGCTAATTTACTACTCACTGGTTATGGAAATGAACAGAATCTATTTCAAAACAATTAGTAATAGGTTAAGTTTGTTTGTTAAGTTATGTTTCTAAAAGCTGAATGAAAATGTAGTGTGGTCAATAACCAGGATTTCTTAGATAGAATTAAAGCTTCTGCAGGTGACATGTGGTTTGTGGTAGTACACAGAATACAGTACTAATATGATTACAGTGTGGGTCTGATAAGAATGGGTCAGAGTCAGAGGTCTCCTTCTAATACCACATTCAACGAATGACTTCATCAAGACCAGAAGGCAATCAATTCTGTGATGCTGAAGTAAACTTTGAAATGCCCTAGCAGGGCAACTCTAACCTGCCTTTAGCTGGAGCTGCTGACCAGACCATTACTTAAGCTACGTCCTATGGGGAATTTATATAATCACCGGTCTGTGAAGCTAATGGAAGCTTATCATACTGTGATGGGTGCCGTCACACTGACCATATATCTGCCTGATAATGGCTACTTGGCCTTAAAAGTCTGATCTACAACATAATCTGCAATATTGTTAAGTAGAGTGTACATTATGGAGAGAGGCGCTTTCAAAATCCCATTACGACCTAATCCTTCCACGCTCCCTAATGTATTACCCACAATCCTCCACGCACGGAGCCAGGCCTTCAAAACAAACAGAAAAGCTTTCTTTTATCCCTTTTCAAGAAAGCCTGTCTTATCTGATCAATACACATCATGTCCCATGAGACGGACGAATTAGTTCTTAGTAGAAGCGTACAACCCAATATTGCTGACTCAATTAAGATCAGTGTGGATCAGGGGCACATGCTCTGATGAACCCACAAGTACAAATATTTCACTGGCTTCCACAAAACATGCATACAGTACAATCACAGCAAATTACTTTGGAGTACTTGAATGACCGCACTGACGTCAATTAATGTTCTCAGTAGGTAGAATGGTAATATACGCACTTACGCAGATATGCATTTCGTGGACTTTTATGCACGGTGTGACTGCATGTAGGCTTATTTTCTTGCTCAGATAGCTGGATCCAAATGAAGTAATGGCCGCCTTCCTCATATGTCTGACTCCACCTGGGTCCAAAACAATCACACAATCAGACACTGGCAATAAAGGGCCGTCATTTCTTTGTATTTGATCATCCTTGGAATTATTTATTACTTTTTACTGCATGCATTTAAATGTTTATTTCTTCCTGACCACGACAGTACATACACACGAACGTTGTTTTTCTCCTGACAATGTTAAGGATGGGAGGGCCTGGTTGTCCATTGAGAGCCCTCCAGTGACTTAACAACACCCATGAAGCTCAGGAGAGACCCCTGCTGTTTCTATAGCCAAAGTACATTCCTCAGCTCTTCCCTCAACCATCTCTGGTTTCAGAGCCCAAAAAAACCCCACACATTACACGCTGCTATTGATCCACTTGGATGACATACTGGCTATCACTCAGAGTGGGTTTTTTTAAGGAAAAGAAAATCAATATCAGCTCACGCTGGTTAGAGACCTCAACATTGATCTAGAAAGACTGACACAAGAAATAAACAATCTTGTAACAAGATAGGTGACAACATGTTTAAGGGTGACCCCTAAACAGGAAGCTCTGCCCCAGCATCTTGTATGTTTTGATTCTTTATAAATGGGGCTAGCGTGTTTCCAAGTGGAACATTCCCTCTGCAGTCTTCGCGGGACATGTAGCTTTGAAGCCTTAATGAGCATTTCCATCAATATTGGAATGTCAGGGCTTATTAACCCTAAAATGAGGCCCTGGGTCGATACCCAGTTGAATGGTTTTAACAAGGGCATCACTTAGGTCCACAAAGCAGGTCAGGATAACACCCCCAGCCCAGTAAATAATCTAGCAGCAGCTGATGTAATCATCAGATGCCACTAGACTATATTTTGTCTGCCGACAAGACCATAACAAGCCACAGACAAGTGAGTACAGACCAGTGAAACCAGCATTGCACGTGTACAGTGCACAGCTTTGAAATGACTTTAAAGTTAAATTATGACGTAAAAAAAAAAACATTACATGTTATCATTTTGGTTACCTGCAAAGTGTTGTGTTTTTTGCTTGAGATTCAACTTGCATAGTCAAAGTGAATTTAGTGCTGACCACAGCAGATCCATTGCTTTTTGTCTCGTTGAGACGAACCAAGGGCTGCAACACACACTGAAGGAACAGAATAATAACAGTGTAATAAAAATGTAATTTTAAGTAGAATACATTCTACTGACTGCTTTAGTACACTATGTGGATTTTAAAGAGACACTGCATGATTTGTATCCGGAACATTCAGTAACATTGATAGATAGGTTGGATACCTTACTACTAAGGTGTTGGTATTCCTCTCTATAATCTCTACTGTACAGTATGTACTGTATCCCTCCCTCTCCCTCTACATCCACGTATCAAACATATATAGTGAACTGGGGTTCTGTGAATACAATCAAGGAGTGTAACTTTAGTACATTATCTACTGGTGCTGTATCAACATCACCATTCATAGATACATTACACATATAAGGGATAAGCATACACATTTATCATGCATAACAGGGTGCACCCTTTTAGTACATGTTGGCTATTGCCTGCGAGTGCTTGTAAGAGATCACAAAAGCTCATACTTTCATGAAATTGTAGAAGTAAAACCATACATAACAATGAAAGCACATAGGAATATGTGTATAACGGCCAAATGTGAAACATATCATTACAAATGACAGAAAAACATTTACTGAAAAGGAAAAGGTTTACCTTGTAACAATAATCAGAGGTGTAGATTACATTAACTCCTTCTGGCAGCTGATTATGAAAGGTTAACAAGGCCTGGTCCATTTTCAAAACTCGACCTGGGTTCACAGTAATGATTTATTTATTTAAAATCAGACATACTCAAAGCTATTTCATAATCAGTGAGACAGGAGAATAACAGTTAAATGAAATATAAATCTACAACTCAATTGTGAGGCAGACTCACATTTTGGCTGTTTAGTAGAAAACAAAACAAATATGGCATGGCTGTATTTATAAAATCTGTAAAATCCCACATTTAGATGTGTTGTCAGTTGTGAGAACTGAAGTGCTCTTTAAAAACCTATGCTAACTGACAAATAAAACATTATACAGCAACAGTCTACTGGTAGTCTGTGGAAATGTAGCCCCTCGTCCAATATATCCTAATACTCACCAGAATACGAATGTACTCCATGGATACTAAATATAAGAATGGACACTGTCAGGGCTACATGTAGAATGTTGCCAGTCTCCATTTTGCTACTCCAAAACAATTCCACTGCCTTTTTATGACAGCGATATATAACATGGTCAAAGGGCAGCATGCATTCTGTATGACTGGTGGTTCCTCTCTTCAGATTTAGAATGCATCATATTGGAGTTATCTCTGAAGACCAGATAACATGTTTATCTATCATGTATTCATCCCAGAAATACTGTAAGGGAGTAAGCGTTACCGATGTTGTCGCAAATGAGCGTAAGTGTAAAATATACCTTATATGTATTTACAGGATAAATATGCATGTATGCATGTAGCATACATTATGTAGATTTTACACATATTAAAAAAAGTGTATACAGAGAGATAGAGTAGGCCTACTGTATTGTACATCTTTGCACTGCTGAAAAGCTCTAACAACTTTTGTAACAACTTTTCGTCAGACTTCAGAGAGATCCGTAAACTGAAGCAGCATTCTTCTCATTCCACAATTCAGTCAGCCGTCTAGGACTGATTACTTTACAAATCTTCCTCTTGTCATTTCATTAGCTAGTTCATTTCCCTGAGCAGTGGGCACTCTCTGTGACAGTGGAGTGCACCAGGGCATCTAAAAGGGGTGACTCATTAACCTTTGACACTATCGGGAGCCAGGGAAGGGGCAGCGCTCACTTCTTTTCTCAAATCATCTCAATTCTTCATTTTAAATGTATCTTTTTACTATGACATAATAAATGGTACACTTCCTCAATGTAACCGCACCCTGAAAGCCACAGCTGATGTATTATTATTATTATTTTGAAACAACCCCATTATTGTACGGGTGGCAAAGAGGGGTAGAGAAGGCTGCGAGCATAGGAGTGGCTTTGAGGGAAGAGTAGAGAGATGTGTCACCAACTCAGTTCAGATGGGAGGAGCTTCCGTCTTTGATTTTTTTTCTGAACAGAAGAACAGTATTATTATAGAAACATTAGATCCTACCATACGTTTTTGTTAATTTGCATTGCATATGTATATGTAATTACAGTATGATACAAATCTTTTAACTCCCTCATACACTTCTCTCAAATGCTATAGATATCAGAGGACAGTTTATGGTTATACAATGTGGACAAGGAGCTGTGTACTTCCACAAATTTCATTTGTGGAATTCTGTTCAGGCTATTGCAGGGGCAGCTAAATAGGACCTGCACCTCCGTGCCTGTGTCAGTCAGATGCACTGCATTTATTCCAGCTGCTTTGGCTGCCACAGAACATTGCCTCAGTGCAAGTCAAGCTGGGTTCTGCGTGAGAACAGTCAACAAACATGGTGAGTTGGCCGTGTTTATATCTGTCAAACATACAGCTTGCTCACTTATCCATAGCACACCTGCTGATACGCACTCATCGGCATGGCTTTAAATAGAGGTGACATTCTATAGGAGATTAGTAATCTATTAATGGGTAAAACATTTGGAATGATTTTAGAGCACATAATAAATTTGGCTCTCCAATTGGTTCTCCTGTGTGTAACTGCAGTTTTTCAATGCCTGTGGTATGCCTCTGGCTAAAGCCATTGTGTGTGACAAAGTGCTGAGGATTATGCTGCTCTTGTGTGCTGCCAGCTCAGATCTGCTAATGCTCAACAGATAGAGCAGATTACATTGTTGCTATGATACCTGTTGATGTCACTGCTCTGTATTAGGGGCAGAGGAGCCATAGGGCAGAGCAGGCTGTGGTTGTGACATGTGTTTGCTTTGAATGTCTTTGTGTTAAAGCAACATGAATACATCTCTGTTCATTCACTCAGGGGCAGAATCTTTTAAAATTCCTCTTTCAACTGTAATAAATGATGTATGCAGATGAGGTGTATTACATGTATTGGTTATCCCCTTTGGCAAATGTGTTTAATGAAATGGGTCATCTTGTGCGGTTATTTTTCTCTATAAGTCGGGACGAATTTAATTAAAAACCCATTTGAAACAATGCTGAGGGGGTCTGGAATAGGAATGTATCCAAAAGGAGAAAAAACGTGTGCATGTGCACAGCTCGTCATTGCTTCCAGATGGGCGTCTGGACAACCAATCACAGTTGGTATTTGCGTAACTCCCCTTACACCCCCCCAACCATCATCAGTGTCTCTGCTATGTTGTTCTCCAGGCGGCTAAAATCCAGGGTTTGACTGAGGAGGAGAGGGCCCGCATTCTGCCAATGTTACACAGTGCACAGTGGGTGGAGGTTGTTGGCAGGGATGCCATTTACAAAGAGTTCCTTTTTAAGGACTTCAACCAGGTTCTTTATTTATGTATGCTACATTTCACTTCATTCAGATGTCATGCGTGATACCTATGACTGACATGACTGCACTCCCCCATTCCCCGCAGGCTTTTGGCTTTATGTCTAGGGTGGCTCTACAAGCTGAGAAGATGGATCATCACCCTGAGTGGTTTAACGTCTACAACAAGGTACTTTGGGACATTTAAGAGTTCAACACTAGCAAAATGGACTTAAGCGGGCCCCCCTATTTGCTCCCTAATACTTGTGTTGGGATGATTTGAAAACATCTCCTAACATACATATTTCTTTGTATCAGTACACATTTTTGGGGGGCCTATAGATTTGCTTTATAAAAAATAAAAAAAATACTTATTTTTGTTTGACTTTATAAATGTGCATTTTTCAGTGTTTTCAATTATGATCATGTTTTCTGCTGCTAAAAGTGAGAGCAGGCTACATATGTAATCTCACACATGGCAACGGTTGAAAAAACGTTTGAAGAAGACGCTCTATACGACACATCTCTCATACATCCCACTAGCCTACTTGCTGCGGTGACAGTCCTCATACTGTAATTATGATCATAATTTTTCTGTCTTCCTCACCTGCATACATTCCTGTGAAGGTTCAGATTACACTCAGCACCCATGATTGTGGGGGTCTGTCCCAGCGCGACATCACGCTGGCCACCTTCATTGACCAGGCCTCACTGTTGTGATCTGCCGCTCCAAGTCATTCCTCCATGCATCCAATCCTCTCAGAGGCAGGGGCGGGACCTGCAAGAACCAATGAGATTTACACTGTGAGCTGTAGCAGTCGGCTGCTGCTAGACTCTGGAGACCACATGGTGTTATTGGAAAATGTGTTCTTGGTGCTGTACGTTTGAGTGAAATTATCAACAAAGGGTTCAGATGCCAAATGTAGCCTAATTTAGGTACCCTCAAGTAAAATCATGTATGTGATTACAACTCAATTTCTGAGCAATCAATTATGTAAATAATTACAATGGGGTTTGTGGGGGACTGTGCCTTCCTGTCAGATAATGTGTCTGTGTGCCTAATGTTTTAAACTATTACACAGCTTGTTAAATAAAATGGTTTTAAACAAACTTGAGTAACTAAGTATTTAGACTGCACAATTTTGATTAGTAAAACTAAATTGCAGGCTAAATTGCATACATTGTAGAACAATAGTTGGGATGACCTGGTGCTCTTGTGGTAAATATGTGTTCTAACTTCCTGTGACATTTTTAAACCAGTTTTAAGTTGTTAAGATAACAAGCACTGAAACATATACTGAATTACATTTTAAACCAATCTTAATCTCACCAGAGTACACTACACAAGCAAGTTAAGCAAGTATACCATTTTCTTGAGATCCTTATATTCACTATTCAATATAACTATACTCATTTAAAAATTTCACTTTATTACTTTGTGCCCAATTTATAATTGTTTCTATACACAACTACTGTAAAGTCTAGCAAATCAGGTCAATTTGCAATAAAAGGTTTTATTGGAAACATATTTCTAAGCCACTGAAATGTCACAATTCTGGAGAACATTTTCCAATGAAACATCCACTTTCTGCACCCTGACTTTGAGAACTGTATTTAAATATATGAATCCACAACAAGGATGTTGGCATCAGATTCAATCTTTGTAGGCTATCCAAGCATAATAATAATAAAAAAAGCCAATTATAAAAGGAATCAAACATTAAGATTCCTGAGCACCAGCACACTCATGAATTACCCTGATAACATTCATGCTATGCTATGCATGTCTAACACAAATAACTGAAACAAAATGGTTGCAAACAATCAAAATTATTCACCAATTTAGTGATTAAACACAGAACATGCAGTGATGACAGTATGGTTAAAATATCACTTAATACATTTCTAATGACTTTCAATAATTTAGATATTAAAGTTCAGTAATTTCCCTTCTTTTCACAAAATAAAACAGGAGTATGTCACTAACAAGAAAAAATAATCAAGCAACACAATTCAGTTATGTAATTGGGTGAATACAATAACAGTAAAACAACAGTTATGATGTTACAGTATTGAGGTTTATCATAGCAAATAAGTAAAGGTGTTTATATCCAGGTAAATACCTTAATGTTAAAACAATTATTTTGTTACCAGTATGGCAGAAAAGTTACATTTCCAAATGGATATTTAGTTTACATTTTATATATAGGGTCAGAGAAAAACAGTTGAAAACATACAATCCCATATGAAGGTTTTTGTTTGAGACATGTAAATACTATAAGAAACAGCCCTGTTGAAATATTAATGTGATGGATAATGTGATGGATAATAAGTGAAATTATTGTCGACACTGAGGTAGATAAAATTAAAACAAATTAATTTATGTATGAAACACTTATGGGTAAATCTTTTGACAATCCAACTTTAAATTAAACCCTTAAATCATGAAAGTACACTTCTATTTAAAATCATTCTAAACAATCTCCCTGTCTTAAATGTTCTGACAATTATCATGTATCAATCTAACTAGTCAAGTTAAAAAAGAAAGGACATATTGTATCCTGACTTAAGAACATTTTAAACGTTCAAGCTGTTAAGCAGATTTATCCGATTCACTAGTATGTGGACACTGCAGTGCATGTTAAAATGTTTCCTTTCATTTTAATTAAAAATAGTCATATACCAATAGCAAGCCTCTACTAGCAGAATAACCGTTGTATAACAGTACATATGTTTTATGCTAGAGGGCAGCAGTGCAGTGCAAACAGTGGTTTTTCTTTTTGCTGACTCATCACCATAATTGACAGTAGCATGATGAAATGTTCCCGTTTGTATTAAATATACAAAATAATACAACAATTAAAATAAAAACGAAACTCTTAAACATAATATTTGTGTAAGATTACTGTAACCAAAAAGAGGCAGAATTAAAATAAACAAAAGTGTTATAGTTATTTAAAGGCAACTTTCTCCTGTGTATTTTTAAAAAGGTAGACTACATGAGTGTTGTGCCACTAGGGGAATTAAAATGCTGGCTTGTGCATCAGTATGTGTTAGATAGGAAAAATAAGGCAACAGTTGGGCAATAGAGAGCCGGGAAGAAGCGGTTTTGCTGTGCGGTGTCCTGCGTGTAAAGTTCAAACAGGCCCATTCCACTTTCAGTGGGCTTTCCCATTGCCGTTCATGTAGCTTCTGTGAGATTTGGGTATCTCTGTGTTGTAGAGACAGTCCAGGAAGCCACGGGAGACTTCTGTCACCATGGACCTGTCTGGTATGGACTGGGCCATGCCATAGATGGCTCCCTGCAAAACCAGACATTTAAAACAAATGAATTAATATGCAGATTCAAGCCTTTGTATATCCACACAGGTTTTGAGGTTTATTTCTTATCTTGGCACTGGCAGAAGCGTTGTTCAGTAAATTTACTAAATAGCACATATCGTCAGGAAAAATCAGATCCCTACTCTACTCACATATGCCAGTCAAGAGGAATGTGGACACACCCACAATGTCTAATCACACCCTAACCCATCTCAAAACAGTAGTATAAGTGAACAGGGGTTTATATCCTTACATGCGACATGAATGTACTGTAGATCTAAAAATTAATAATACAACTTTTGAAAATATGTTATTACTGTTATTACTATTATTATAAAAAGAAATTAAGGGCTACTATAATTGATTGATGAGAATAATCTAGCATTACCATGCCAGTGGTTTTTTCCTCTGGGTTCTTCATAATAATGGCCACTTGCTCTCTGACGTCCCGAATGAATTTATCAGCAATGCCTTTCTGTGTGTGCAGAACTGTGCAACAGAGATGGATGCTGTAAAAAGAAAAAAGAAAACCATATTATTAGGCGAATATTAGGTGAATAGTCCCTAATACAACTGTATTCCTTAATTATTATCCGTTTTAACCGTACCTAGATGGGTACTGCAGTGTGTTGAGATTCCAACCCTTTGACGTCAGCGCATTAGACAGACGGAAGATATCAAACTTATCTGAGCCCATTGCTAATACAGACACCTCTGGGTCTCCAAACACATATATGCCATCGATTTTGCGGATTCTGAAAGGAAATTAAACATTTTTAAATAAATAAAAAGTCCACAAGGATAATTAAAATATGTATGCTGATGATAATAATCATAATTATTTTTTTATATATACTAATACTAATAATAATAATAATAATAATAATAATAATAATAATAATAATAATTATAATAATTATAATAGAGCACTGACCAATATGTCCTAAATGAAACCGATTTAAAATGTTTCCACCTACGGGCAGCATCTTATACACAACAATGCCGTCGGCATGTAGTCGGTTAACAACGTGCTGTTACAACTTCTGCTTCTATGTTTTGCTTAGCAAATTGTCGAGGCAGCGCTTGCAAATACCAGGATGATTCAAACCAGGCTAGTGGTATAGCAATAAAACACTTCTTATAAGTGGTTCCAGTTGCTAATATGCTTCCACCATTAGCAACACCAGAGGACGTCAGCAGCTTACTCTGTCTTGATTTTGCGAGCAGTGCTGATGATCTTCCTGGTGGCATCTACATATCCGCTCTCTCCCATGTGCATCATGGTTGCCCAGCAGGCAGCGATGATGCCACCAGGCCTGGACCCTGCCATCGAGGGTGAGGCATAGATTCCTCCCTGCCAGTCTGGCGCTACAAAGTACTGGTAGTGACGATACTTCTTATCGCTGTACAAGATAACTGAGGAACCTTTGGGGGCATAGCCATACTGAAAGAACACAACACATGCATTTACACAAATGATATAACACATTTAGTTTTTAACGGATTTTCAACAACACCACTTTCCACCAGTTAATCTATATAAATGTGATACATTTCACATTTACAATGTATTGGATTGTTATTACTGTAAAGTTAAATTAAGAGGAAGTGAATAAAGTTATTTACAAATAAAATTCACATTTACGGATGGGTCCTGATCTGAAGGATAGGAAACATGTTTTATTCTACCCATCCAGCACAGCACAGTATACTGTAAAAGCATCACGGCAGCATTCTCTCAGATTTTTACTATTTATACATGTATCTATTTTCTTATTTATATGTATAGAGTATGTTTTACTGTAAAAGTAAAACATATAACATAAATAGAATAATATTTATGTTATATGTTTTACTTTTACAGAATATTTACATTAAGTTTTATATAATGTGCAGTGGTCTGTTAATTATGTAAATTGCATGATACATATAAAATATTGGATCAGAACTCATATCATATAATTTATTGGTCCTATTGGTAATATTTACCGACTTGGTTTAGGTTTGGAAACCAAAACTGTTGACTGGGAAATTATTTATTTCATGACAATTCACAGTAAAATTGTAACAACAAATAACAAAATTGGTAACACTACAGGTAAGTCTTGTTTGTAAGTGATTATAACAATAATTATAATAATACCTTATGACTGCATTATATCATGTTGTGATGATACTCAGACCATTAAAGCATAGTTATGACCTTCCTGGCAAGTGCTGGCATGATATTTAGTCAACAACAGCTACTCACCTTGTGGGTGTCTGCAGAGATACTGGTGACACCCTTCACCCGGAAGTCGAATGGGGCCAGAGGGTAGCCAGCCTTGGCCATGAATACAATCAGAAAGCCCCCTAGACACGCATCCACATGCAGGGGGACGCTGTAGCGCACAGCCAGCTGGAAAGCCCCATGCAGGAGAAAGTGGGGGTGAGTGGGTAAAATTGGTATTTTGCTTTTATTTCAAGAAGGAAGAGGAGAAATGCTTTGTTGCTCACCTTGGCAACTTCCTCAACGGAATCTATGATTCCATGGGGAAACTGGGGTGCTGAGCAGACTAACATAGCAGTGTTTTTGCTGATAGCCCTCTTCATAGCCTACGTATTGAGAAATATAACAATGCAGGAATAAGTGGACATTATCATAGCATGTGCTAACAACAAAAAAGAAAATTACTTCACGAACACAGACACATTAACTTCTGTAAATATCATTTAAGATTCTTACCTTCACATCTACCTTCAACGTTTTCTTGTCCACAGGAATGTGAACAAGCTTCATCCCAAAGTAGTGCGCCGCTTTGTCAAAGGCAGCGTGGACACTAATTGGTGCAAGACTATAAAGACGACAGTTAGAATGTTAGAAGTTCAAATCACAGCGTGTACAGGCACTAGATACGCTTAGTTCTTTACGTGAGGGCAGGCCAGACTTGGTTGCATCTAAATCCAAGGCTATCTTACATTTCTGGGTGCTTGACTCCACGTTCGTACGCCATGTCTCTGTATGCTTTGCAGGCCATCAGTATGCTCTCAGTTCCTCCAGAAGTCACCTAAATCAAGATGAAAACAGGCCTGTCCATATAGATATGTCCCTTCTCTAATGCTTCTACTACCATTTATGTCCGCAATTCCCTTGTTGAAAATAGCCTTCATTTTTATTGATTTTGGTCTGAGAGTCCATTCTCTCCCTATGTACTATTGTGTAGAGGCTGCCACTCCTCTCTACTCCTCTGCCAAAAGACACCCTATGGTTACACCATTCACTACTCCACTACATACTGTACCATGTGCATAGTTGGGTTTCAAACAACCCGTGAGCTAGGGCAGAACATTTTAATTCTCTGTACGCCTTCATACAATCCAGGAGTGGACCGTTAATATGTTTTAAAAGTGGTGCATAGGAAAGTACCGTGCCACAAGAGTTGGGACCGCCATGGAAAAGTGTGCAAGCCATTCGAACAACCTCTGCTTCCATCTTCCGTACACCAGGAAAGATGTCTGGGTGCAGAGGGTTGCTCCATGCAAAATCTCCATATACCTAGTCAGTGAAACAGACCTACCTTAACTTAAACATGACAAAATGTTTTTAATACAGCTGTTGATACGTACAGTATACTGCATGTTCATTCTAGAATTTGGCCCATCTAGGACTATTTGTTTAGAGTGCATACCTTAACCAGGAGTTTGGTAAGGGCTTCATCACCCCAATACACTGCACCAGAAACCTGTCCGCTCTCCCATTGTACTTCACCTGCAAGAACGAAAGTGCATAACATATCATGTTCAGTGCAGCAAACTTGAAATAACTGCTGGAAGTGTTGCTCAAAACCTCATCAAAGGCACAGTGAAAGAACACCAAATTACTGTACACTTCAGCTCTTGAAATGTTTTGTCTAGAGCAAAATAGATCAGACAAGAAGCGACCTACAAAATAATGGGCCATGAGCAAAGCCCAGTGACGAATGAGTACTTACTGAGTGTCTCATATTCTCTGATCTTGTCTAGCACTTGGCTCTGGGAGAGACCTTGGGAAGGCAGCTGCAGGGTGTAGGTCATGCCGTCTTTCAGAGTACAGATGCTGACAGACATGTCATCCAAGGCCTTGTTAAGCTTGTTCTGAATCTGTCAGCAATAGACAATACACATTTAAAGAATAATAATAATAATAATAATAATAATAATAACAACAAACTTTTAAAGTTCTGAATTTCTTGTATCCACCATTGTTTTTAAACATTAACATTCATACTGACAAAATAAAACCCTAAACTTGTTTATGCCTGTAAAAACCTCACAGCATTCAAGTAATTATGCTGTGATTTAAAAAACGTGTTCATTTTAACTAGTTGCAATGCTAGAAATAATACACATCACATCTGGTCAGGTGTGTTTACAGGCTATGGGAAGCCCGACCCCTAACTCCCATATCCACCCGACACATTTAGTCCACGGAAGAACATTACAAATGGTTTACCGTAATAAAAACGAACGACAGCCTTCAAAAACAATGACTGCCACGTTATCTGTTGCAGCTTTAAACAGCTAAATTTAATGTCAACTGAGGGTTTTCAATATATAAATTCTAGAAAGATAGTTTCTAACCAAAGGTTTTAAAAATATATACACATAAATAACAATATTATTCAATGCAACAGAAAATTACAAAACAGCTTATTAAACAGTGGGGGATAATGACATTATGATACTGAACATTAATTGAACATAAATAAATGAAGTGAATCTTAAATGTGATACATCAACAAGAAAAAAAATGACCACACATGACCCAACATTAATCACAAGTACATGACGTGAAGCGGGCCAAAGGTCTGAAGTGTGCTTGCACAGTCATTCAATTACTCATAGGAATTTCTTAAGATAGTCATGGCACATCTGCTGGCAAAGGAAAAACAGAAGAACCCCTAATACTTAACTGCAACACCAACAAAGGGTATTTTTCTGATGAGTCGAAAACACTGCTTCTTAATTCTGGAAGTGAGACCTACAAGCCATAAAAACAAGAAGGCAGCAGTGGTGAAATTGCTGGGAGACTGACAACCGCAAATATTACACAGCTGTCTATAAGTGGACCTTAAAATCACTCAAAATATGCAGAGGTCTACCAATGGAGGAACAGTATGTACAAAATATTTTATTTTAGTAAAAGTATTTCATCGCAACTGAAGCACTGCATTAGATTAAGATACTGCCGGCAACAAAACACTGGCAACAGATTTCAGTCAAAGAACATTCAGTAAGTTTTCCAATGCAAGTTTGAACAATGTGCAAGTATCAATACTATCATTCAATGATCAAACATTACTTATTCAAAGTACGCCAGAGATGTTCAGTATAAATAACACTCATTTCTGTATGTTCTCTGTCTCGTATTTTAATCTATTCAATTTGCTGTACATTAACGTGTTTTGAAAGGCCTCTCTCATTATCAATCTTGTGGTGAAGAGAGAACTTTCCCCCTCTGGGCCCACCCTCAGGAACCTAATGTGTTCATTACACAGTCTGGTCCTGTCGTCTCTGGTTCAGTAGACCTACACTGCATACATGATTCAGGAGGTCTTACTTTCTTGTTGGAAGAGGAAGCCTTTGACCCAGAGCGCTCCCACTGTGGTGATGAACGTAGCCATGATAATCTGCCAGGGCTCCAGGCCTGTACAAGCAGCATTGATGTGTCGCCTGCCCTTCTCTACATACAGAAGCAGCATCTCCGTGTATACCTCCAAGGCACTCTGGAGATAGAAAGATAAAACCAGGTCACCTTTCCTTACAGTTTAATGTAGAACTAAAGGGTTAGTCAATAAATACGTCCACAACAAAGCTTAAGATGACTGCTGCCCTGTCAATGTCAAACTTGTTGACATAGACTTATCATTGCTGTCCTGCAGACATTTTTTAAAAGATACATTCTGGCTAAATTCAAATAATATATTCTTTACAGTACTAAATACCAAATATGCCCCATGTTGATATAACCCTAATTTTCACTTTACAGAGTGCAACGTGACAATTAAAGTGCCTTAGAAAGTGAAATGGGGCTTTGTTATGATGACAAAAGGTCTGTCAGAGACCTCTATAATCGACTCCCATAACTCCAGACAGCATGAGAAAGCATTTCTCAAAGGCAAGAGAGGATCTTTGACATTAATCAAGAGGACAAGAGATATATAGAGAAGTTACATATTTCAGAAAATAGAATAAGGAAGTAAGTGCAGTCTACAGTATATAATTAATGAAGTCTGAAAAGTCCTTCTAAAACACAGATAAATGGGCATAGTAAGTGCTGTAAAAAAGAACGAGTACTGCACAATTAGCTAATATCTCCCTGTCATTCATTTACAACATCCTGGCAGGTAGTTTTTGATAACAAGGTAGGTCTGCTCCTCCTGACATGTCTCAACCACACATATTAGCACAGTAGTTTGCAGTATCGGCATTAAAGCTGCTGTAGGATGGATTTGAGAACGCAAATCAACCAATCAACCCAAAACCACACCCCATCCTCCTCTGCTTTCTCCCTCCCTATTAGTGCCATTGGCATACTTGATGTATCTGTGTGTGAACAATCATGTGATTGACAGGCAAGGTAGATTTGCCAGACCAATCATAAAAATAGAGGCCGTGATTGGTCAGACATTTCCTGTTTATGTCATAAATAAAGAGGCAGGGGCTATCAGAGCAGATACTATCACATATCATTTCACTCACTGATATCTGATGGATGTCTATAGCATTTCTAAGAAATTACATGAATGTGTAAATTAACTAAAATCATACTTTAAGCATATTTAATGTTGAAAAAACTGATTTTTATAGCAAGCAGTACATTCAACAGACATTTTACAGGAATAATTTGCAGTTTACTTTAATTAAAAAAGGTGCCTGAAACAAATGCAACATCAGATAAAAGGTATGCTCAACAATGGTTGACAGTCATGCAGCAAGAGATAAAGATTTCAGAACTTAGCAATGGGGAGAGAAAAACAAAACAAATGCTTTGTATGAAAGCCAGGGTGGCTGCTGAAACTAATGGGACCTGTAACACTCTCATACAGGTTTGGTAAGGTTAACTGCTGAGGGAAGGTTAGCTCTGTCTGTCTCATGAATACTATCATCTGGCCTTCATGGTGCAATCTTTAATATAGTTCTAGATAGATGGTTGCAATGCTTAGGATACAAGAAAGTGGAAATATCTTGTGAGCCTCAGAGGCATACACTCTGTGTCATAAACAAGGCTGAACAATGTTATCTAGCCACAGGGCAAAATGCGACTAGGGAAGACTGTTGGAACACTCATCAGACCTTGGCAGAGATGTTACACTGCAATGCAACACATTTATTGTCTAGTTTGCATTGAAAGTTACACTATATCAGACATCTGTTCCAGTGTATTGTGAGAGACTTTAAGGCTTGTTCTGCTGTGCCTATTGTTGGGCCGTAGACGCCCATTCCTTTGGTTTCCCCCATAGGAGCAGTTCTGTAAGGAGACCCTTTGTTGTCTCCAGAGGGAGGTCATGTTCTCATGGAAATGTACCGGTGTGAGGAGGTTACTGCTAGAATACAGTGAAGAGAATCGTCACATATATTCTATTTGCATGACTGTGGATCTGAAAAGCCACCCTGCAGTATGCTTTCCACAGACAAGTCAAAGATACATTCTAATATTGATAATTTACTATGAACAGTATTTTGATTCAGCCTAGTTTTATGTATCTGTATTATTTATACTATACAATATTGGTATTGCATTACATTATGAACCATAGCAACGTTGTGTCCCAGTGGAGGAAGGAATCACATTGTCAAACAAATACAGTACTGTATTGAACGGCGGGTCTGTGGTCATATAAAAGTCAGACTGAAGTAATTAAAGGTCAATCTTTAAAGATTTCCCAGGAGATTCATGTACAATGCTTGGCTTAACTTCCTGTGGAGTATGTGCTCTACAGGAAGTCTAATATTAAACAGCAACCAGTACAGTAAACAAAAGAAACTTGGCTTTGAAACCGTTCCCTTTAAATAAATGTCCTTTTGATGCAAGAAATCAAATCGCGATCATAATATTAGCAATAAATATGTAAAGCCTATACTGTAACAGTACTGTAGCGGCCTATACAGCTTATTACAATGTAAAAGTTTACTGCTTGTCTATTTGATGCTTTAAGTATACCTGTAAAAATCGGTGATCAATAAAAATATGTTATCACGTCTTCCTGCAAAACCAGTGTATATTTCTATCCTTGGGCACTGCTGGATTTTCCAACTCTACGTTTGTTCAAGGTTTAGCATCGTTACATGGGAAAACAAACAAACAAAGCTACATGATGGCCACAGCCTGTTTGCAAGATTTTAACCACTGTCATCGCACGATCGCCTTGTAAACAGCACACCATGTTTAAAAAAAAAACATACATATAAATCTAGCTCTAGATCTAAAATGTAAATACTGTGCATACACACCAGCATTATTTGCAACCACACTTACCGAGTAATCCATGTCGTTAAAAACAATCCCTCAATGAAATTGCCTTTTTCCACGAGTTAGCCAAGACAACCTGATCACCTTGCTGTGCCTGTTCAGAGCTCATCAACATTCTAGGCTATGTGCAACATAAGAGTCGGCTAACAGTTTCAGGAAGTAACAGTCACCTCTGCTCATGTGCGCTCTACGCATGTGTAGATTTAGAAAGGATTTAAATTCACCGATTATGATCCAAGAACAACATAGGTCAACCAATGCTTACACCTTCGTTTTGTATAGTTGCCTTACATAATTGCAGCAGAGTGGAATAATAGAACACAAAGAAACCAACGGGCACAGGTCGCGTTTATATTGATGTATGGAGAATGTTTTTCTCTTTAGGAGAAAGAACAGCGACACCGCGTGTTCAAGAACCGTGCTGCATATGCGTAAATCGTTCACTCAGCAAATTCGCAGATGCTGTAGGACGGTCCACATGTTATAGATTAAATTATTTGAACTAGGTTTAGTGTACAAAGTCGGTATATTTTTCTGGAACAACAAACAATTGTTGGGCCAAGTGTATAAAAACAACACAGACGATCATAAATACCTAAACAACAAATAAGCATAACATGTGAAACTTAAAGTAAAGATCTCTATTGATGAACGTGACAAAGGCTACGGATAAGCTACTATCTCATAGGTCAAAGGTGGATTTGTGCAACTATGCCTCGCCATTGCAACAGGCAACAACAGAATCTGCATCACACATTGCCCCCGGGCCCCAATGCGCTACCACCTGTTGCAGCTAAGGCTACCTTTAATTATATCGAAGTTTTGTTTTAAAAGATGAAGAGCAGCGTTTGTAGACATCTTAGATTATAAGCTTAACATTTCAGAATCAACTTCATTCCCAAAACGATCATGTAGGCTATGCATAAAGTAAACTGTAGCCACTTTTTTGTTTAGATCTTCAGTCACAAATAGTTTAAATCAAAAACATACAGGGATCTTACACAGACACACACACACACACACGCACACGCACACACACACACACACACACACACACACACACACACACACACACACATATACACATTGTATATTAATTATGACTTTTAGTTTTTTCAGATCGGTATTGTATATATTCTAACACTTTAAGATGTTTTTAACAATGTAGTTAATATTAATGTAACTCTCAAATGCATACAATCAGCAAGCCCATATGTTATTCATATGGAACTAAAATTGCATACTTTATTATTTTTTTTTTTACTGAAACGTACCCAATAAACAAAGTGACAATTTGAAAAAAACCGTAGGCCTACATCAGAAGAAATATACATGGAAGCTAAAATATTGCATGATTTTTATGTCTTTTCAAGTATTTCTCATTTTTAAAGGCGTTCAGTTGCAACCATAATCCTATTGACTAAGATTGAATGCAATAAAATATAGTCTATAAAAGAAGACAAACTGTCCCAAGGGCAACTCCTCGACGGTAATTGGTGTACACTGTCATCAAAAGCTTAGGTTAGAGTCACAATACATAGCCTGTGAAAAGAATCTCTAAGGCACATTAAAACCGAATTACGTCTTGTGTAAAGTGTGCACATGGGTCATTCTGGTCACGATGCGCACACCTCTCCAAAAGCGCATGCGTCTCCAAAGGCGCACTCTAATGCGTCTCTAAAGGCAGACGCATTGTTGAAGGTTTCACAAGAGGTGTACATATGGCATCCGGATTGCAATTAAATGTTTTTAAGATGTTTTTTCTCTCTTAAAGAAGTTTCCCTTTTTTCTTTCCCCTCGGCCCTTTACTAGACTGAATAAAAGGGGGGCACATTCAATAGCTTCGCTGCTAGTTTGGGATGACAACAATCTGGTCAGCGAGTTGTTGGACTTTGATTGTCTCCTCAAAACGTCCTTCAAACAAAAGCTGAAGACGAAAATAAAGCCCCACCTGGTACTTCTGTTTGCTAAAATAATAATAAATAGATTTCGTTTCATAAATAAGCACAAGGGACTGTAAAGTGAAGTAGAGGAAGTATTAATCAGGATACTGGGGCAGGTATCACCTGCTCTCGAGCTTGCTCAGTTTATTGTTAAATATTGTTAAATCACTTTCGTAGCAAGTCTGCTTCGATATCTGCTATTTCCACAGCAACTGGGCGCCCGTGTTTGCCTATACTTTGCATAACAAGCAGGACACTACACTATACTGATAAAAAATCAAGGAGAAAGACTGACAGCTTCAAACCCACACCTGTCCATGGTACTCGAATACGGATTTGGCATCAATGATTATTTGTAAAGTGGTTATATTTAGTTTACTTTAGACTTTTCATGCCTTTTATAACATCAAGACACCATCTCCTATCTCACTGGTGTATTTGTCCATTTTATTGAAAGCATATGGTTATCAGATGGCTCCCAAAATACATATTTGGATAGAAAGTTAAGGAGTGCTTTGCCGTGATCCTTTGTTGGAAATTATAAATCTTGTTTGATGTAGACCACGCTCCCCTTACCCATTCATACATGTGTGACAAGGCTGCCTATTGATTGTAGATCAAATTTACTTGCCTAAGCATTTCGAAAGATTAAGATTAGATTAAAAGAATAAATGCGCAATTTAATTTTGGAGATATTGGATGTTTTTTTGGAGACGTCGAAGCGCACAGCGATATGGTTTTATTACAGCTTAAAATGAACTTGGATTGATTTTACACACAAAGTGAACCTTTGTACTTTCACTTAAGACAAGAAGTTTCACATGTTTTAATATTGTTACTCAAGTGGAACCGTGCGTAATTGTCCACAGCCAGCAAATAGCGAACCGAGCTCTCCTGTAAGTGCATTAGCTTCGTCAAAACTTGCTGTGACATAAAATAAGAATTTTAGATAGGAATTTATTTCAAATTATATGGCAACGAGAAAACAAAGAATAAATGAAGCAAACTTTTGTTTTGGTCATCCGATGGTCTAATACCCAAGCACAAGATATCTGACATTTCAAACGTTTGAATTTCATTTTCAGTCGTGTTCATTTCGTAATATTAATCATAGGTACATTTTATAATTAGAAGTCAGTTTACAAAGTCATCATTACCATCAATGTGATTAGCATTAGCCTAAATATTATTTTGAGTGCAAGTAAAATATGTGTATAGATGCACAAATATGTGGACGAACGCGCAGTCAACATAATGCGCTGTGGACCTGCGCCCTCTAAAAATGTAAAAGCATACTGTACAGCAGATACTATATCTCTGCATATATCATGTTGGCCTGCGTAAAATGTGTAAAGATGAATTGGCTGCTCAGAATTAATGATGCTACTATATGTGGAAATTAGGTGACGTCGCTTACTAACACATTCATTTTGTTAAATAGATACAGAATGTTTAAAGAATGTGTGCCAAACTGATGTGTAAACTAATTGTGAAGCGTTACAAACCAATCACAAAATGTAATTCGAATGTATTGATTCGTTTATGATGGCTATAGAGCTACATTTATAATAACTACACGACACTATTGCAAACAAAGAAAGACAAAGAAAAATTACAACACACAATAGTCGAATGCGTAGTGCCTAACATGCTGGCTTGACGCTGATTGGCCACTTGACAGGGGCTGTTGATCCAGGCACACACACCATTTACAAAGATAAGATAAAGGGCACATAAAATGACAGAGATGCGCATCAATCGCTCATTGGCAGCTGCAATACAGTGTCTGCTTCAGAGGAGAAAACCAAAGGACAAGGGACAGGTTTCTTCGTAGTTTCAATATTCAGTGGTCAAGTAAGAATAATGCTTTATTGTACTCATTACTGGCAATCTTTTACATACAAAGTATATGTCTTTGCAAGATGTTTGATGATTATATGTAGGCTATATTGTGGAGATGAATATACTTGATAAATGATAAGCTCCTTTATTGTACAGGATGTCTCCAAAAATGCAATGTGAGACAGTTGAACGGTGCGTAAACAAAGACGCGGTCCCGCTTGGTGTGTACTCTGCAACTTTGCGCAACACAGTCTGTGAAGGAGACACGTCAGACCACACTTCGGAGTACAGTCTAAACTCGACGCCTCACAATGGACGCAGAGTTGCCTATATTAAAAAGCAAAGAAATACGAACCCTGACCCACCTGCACAGAAGGGAAGACGCAGAATGAAAGCGAACGACAGAGAACGGCACCGGATGCACAATCTCAACTCTGCTCTGGATGTCCTGAGAAGTATCCTCCCTGCTCTGCCAGATGACGCCAAACTCACCAAAATAGAGACGTTGAGGTTTGCCCACAACTACATCTGGGCACTTAGCGAAACCTTACGCATGGCCGACCAAAATTCCAGACGCATTCCAGACTATTTTCAAAACGACCCTTACCTGTGGGCTTCAGGTGTGAGCATGGAACACGTGGTCAGTCCAACTAGGGTATTGTCAAATGACTTCACAACAGAACCTCAGTATTATGGGTCTTCAGGTGACATAAGGGCAGACTTAATGCAAGGGATCGCCTATACGTCTTCTGACGAGGTGTATGGTAAGAAGCTTGCAAGCCATGAATCTAATGTTTGCCCTGTTGCCTTTTACTTTTCAATGAATGAGACGTGAAAATGATATTGCATTGACATGACAAGGTCAGCAGTGTTTATGAAGCTCATTGCCTCATCCCATCACATCAAAAAAGGCAGATATAATCAGAAAACACTGACCTGTTTTGTATATAGCTTTATGATAACATATTACAGCAACATTATTCGTTTTGTAATTCATATGGGCGACCCTTTGGATTTCCTGATTCAATTGTTCCCCATCTGTAGACTACACGGGCAAATATACGAGTACAATAGCCTACTGTTTTATGCTTGGACAAACCATCACCTCAATTGATTTCTGCTGTACGTTAAGCTATTCCTAGAATATTACAACTTTCCACAAGCAGTGCAGTTGTCTCGAGGCCAGATGGTGGCGCCAATATGCCATCTTTTATCCCACGCAGTTTTACAGTATGTAGTGATGTGTACAGTACTGTAATCTGCTACTTTCAAGACAAATCTAGACAACATAGATAGCTGGCTTGAGCTAAACTTTTTTATTTGTCAATATTATATTTTTTTTATAGCAAAACATGTCTGGATTTTGTTTTTCAATAAAGATGCTTTCCTTTTCCTTGTATATCATCAAAAATATAATAAACAAATACAAAAAAAAATAATAATAATATTTTCAGTGGTAGTATCGTGTGCATTCTGGATGGAAAGGGAAATTTGGATGAAAAGCAAATATTTTTGGAGTACAAATGTCACCATAATGTTCAGTATCTTTTGCTAGACACCAAATTTAAAGTGCAAAATAAAAAATAAAATCTTTAAGAAGATGCAGTTCTTAACTTTTATGAAACAGTGACAGTAAACAAAAGCGGAATACAAGAAAAGACAATTTCATAGTCTCTGTCGTAGTAGCGGTGCCGCTAGATCGTGGACTCTCGGGGTATCCTAGAGGGGCTTGCAGTCCCAGGCCGTGCATAGTGTGGTCTATTTGGGGAAGACTGTGACCACATCGTAGCCCTCGGGCGGAGTCACCCGCTCCCGCGCATGCTTCTCACAATAGATGTGCTCCTCCACAAAGAAATGGCCCTTCTGCTTGAGGTTGACGTTGCACTGCGTGCACGTGTAGCACTCTGGGTGACGGACCTTGTCCCGCAGCTTGACCACCATGCCTCTGTAGCGCACGCACACACACACACACACACACACACCACCTTAGCATCACGTACGCAAGTGGTGATCATTGTATACTGTGGCAGCTGGGACAGGGGTCCCTAACCAAGAGGTCTTGAGCAACCCCACTCCTCCGGCACCATTTTGAAATTTTCTTTTGTTATTTTCTTTTTTTTAAACTACCATAACCCTCCTGTTATCCTCCGGGTCAAACTGACCCAACACACCACCTCTTGGATGCAGATAGAAGGCGCCAATTCTACTTGTACAGCTTACACAGACATATGACGTGCACTGCTGGCACAACAAGGTGTGAGTTTGAAACCCGAGGACAACAAAGGGTTTAATGGCACGTAAAAACAAACACATGGATAAAGAATGAAAGAACGAACGAACACAGCACTGACACTAAAGTGACCTACACAATCAGATGGCGCCGTCTGTTGGCATTAAACGGTAGTGTGTTTGAGGACAACAGGAGGGTTAATGTTATTTAATTACACTGTGCATACATTTTTTACATATATTAAATTGTTTCAACAATGTATAAATGTTTTATACTAAGTGTTCATAGCCTGGGATGTGTACATGAGTCTGAAGGTTTGTGGGCATAGTTCAAAAATTATTTTAGAACCAACGAACTAGGCCAAATACATCTGTAGTCAAACACATGATAATGTCATATCCCTTAACTAAATATTGGTCATGCTTAATCTAGACACATAAAGACTACATTGTCCAATAACATTATGTGTGTCAGCTTTTTATGACTGTCAAACTTTAGGCATGTAAAAGTGCAGTTTTGACACAATCATTGCTGCTACTGTACTGTCACGCCAAGAATTAATAAGCATCCAGGTATACAAGTAAGGTATCAAACCTACTTGTAAGATGGCAACATAAATTAGCTGTGCAGAAATAGACCTGTACTGTGGTCATTTGCATTTTGTTGCAAGTGCATTTCAAACATAACCTTCTGCATGCAACTTTGAGAATGACAGTTTTGCTTTCCTTAATGTCAGCCACTAGGAGGAGACATAATCTCCTCTTAGTGACAAAAAATATAACATAGCAAGTTCAGTATTTTATTAAACACAAGCATGTTTTAAATAAAGCAGAATATACTCACACAATCCCTGATCCACATTTGTCACAGATAGGTAGCTTATCTGTGTTTCCGACTGATGAGCCTATTTTTGCTGTGGGAGCTCTTACACTTCTAAACCCTGATGGTTTCTCATCGTCACCTAAAGAGGAAATAAAACATTCTTTGCAGTTTACTACAGTACATGCATTTTGAATGGACAAGGAACCCATTTTAAATGGACAAGGAAGATATTACAAAAGGTTATGAGCGACTGGCATTAGTACCTGTATCAAGAATCTCCTGAAGCACTTTAAATGATGCCGACTGTCGAGGAGGCTCATCAGAGTCCTGGTTCTCCTGTAGCATTTTGTAGACCTCTGAATCTGCTGCTATAGGTGGTCGTTTACCTGCCTTAGATGGATCAGGTCTACAAAAAGGCAGCTGGAGCATTAGCCATTAATATGGGTGAATCAATACATTGATGTGTCATTGCACATGGCTGAAATATGAATGACGAGTATGAATTTTTATTCTGTACGTTACAAAATCTATTGGATTGACCCAAATGGCTGTGAGGTATATTAACTGCAAGCCCAGTCTATCTGTAAGCTTACTAACCCTAATACCTTTACTGTTTTCACTGAGTTGAACTACACTATGAACAACAAAAAAAAGGTATATTAATCAAATGTTAGGGAGTTCTTAGATAATGTTCCATCTGAAAGTGGTGGCATATCAAACTTAACAGCATGATTATTGCACAGGTGCGCTTAAGACTGGTCACAATAAAAAGGCCACTCTATGTGCAGTTTTATCACAGCACAAACACACAGATGTCACAAGTTTTGAGGGCGTGTGCAATTGGCATGCTGACTGCAGGAAGTTTGCAAGATTAATATAAACATAAAAAGGTACAGTCTTAGGTATTTTACTTCAGTGTTGCATTTATATTAAATTAAATTGTCACTTTGGATAAAAACATCTGCTAAATTATGTAATTGTAATATTTAAAGCAATATGAAGAAAGCAAGTCACGAGCTCCATCAAAAATATTTCAGTAGTGGTCCAACTTACATGTTGCTGGGATCACTGGCTGTAACACTATTTTTAACTTCGTCTACAGCAGAGTTGAAGTCCTTAATTTTCTCTGAGGAGTAGAGACCAGCAGGATTGTTGTACTGGTTGGTGATCACCTTGGGACCAAACCCAGAGAACGGTAGAGCACTCCTGTTGTGAGCTGAGCCTATAAGTTTGACCTCCTGTAAAACGTACATCAAACTGTTAATACCTTATTGTGTGTAACCATAAAAGCAACCAGCTTGAAAATCCATTATTGTGAATACAACAACTGATCACACACTGCCTCAAAAACATGCGCACAGAAGTAACTCATTTAAAATGGTAACAACCAATGAAGCATTCAGATAAAAAGTTTTGTAGAGCCAATGTATGTACTGTATGTCTAGTCGGACATCAAATCCATAACTATCAGAGGGAGAATGTTACTTACCAGTAAGCATCCAATCCCCTTGCTATTGAAAGCATGAATGAACATAAAACTATTTCATAAAATCTTTGGGGGACACATTTGAATATACGTAGTTGCCACCTGAAGGCTTCAACTGTTGCCCATTTTGATTTACGTATGTAACAGAATAGTATAATTATGCTTGAATAAAATAAAAATGAAACTAGACCAACTGATTTGGAGGCACGGCAATCATGCCTCGGGCATTACAAGCGAGCACATAAATATCACAAAACATTGCTCATGCTTCACTATGGGAACAGAAATGGCTCCAGACAGCCCATGCTTCACACATGACATTTACATAATAGCACAACCTGGCCTCTCTTCTGTGAAGCAACAACACAACTAGCTGAAGTGACAAAACAGCCTGAAGAAATGTCATTACATCAGCAGCAAAACACACTCTTGGACAAATGAAGAGTTATTAAAAGGCATACAAGTGGAAGGCTCAAAAACATTTAGTGCTTCAAGTGATTGAAACATGACAACAACACCATAGTTGTGACCTGTGAAAGTTGAAGAAATTGGGACATCCCACTTTTCCTACATGAGTCACAGTTTGACCTCAGTTTTCCACACAGCGGGCAGGAACTGATTCTTGTGTCTGAACTTGGCTGATAAACTAGCGTCTCCTAGGATATCTCCTGTTGGGAAGTAAACAGTGACTTCATCTTTGGCAGTTTCAAAAAACCCCAAGCGTTTGCTGGCGTAGTAGAAACTTGCAGGCATCCAGGAACATGGCTGCCTGTGCATGGGATTTCCAGGGATGACTAAATGACAGCTGTGTGAGTGATTTCAAACAGCCAATATCCTACACCTATGTTTGATGTTGAGTCATAAGACACACCTGTGGCTCTGATGCAAGATTCATCTTGTAGGGGTTTGATTTTCCTTCCTCAGTTGAAAGCGGAGACCACAATTTAGTTTCTGACCTGAAAACAGACAAAAGACAAACAGTATTTAATACAGTACATTATAATTCCGTAAGGATGTCAGTGTGCTGTAAATCACATAACCACTAATATGTGCAACAGTCTGTGGATTAGAAACTGCTCTTGCTCTCATATTGTGCTTTAAATTAATGTAATGCAAGGGGATTTTTGCTGTCACTGTTGCCGTTTCCAAATCAAATGAAAACTCTATTCTCATGTGGGTTCACTGTAGTCCTTCAGGCTCAACTTACCTCTCATTCATGGCAGACTGCATCTGGGTGAACCAGCAATTTGCAAAAAATGCCTCCATTCTACTTACTGACAACATCATAAGGAATTACAGTATGGTATATGTTGCGTCTCAAATTAAAGACAGATGTTAAACCAGTGCATGTCTTGCTTTTCCAAGACACGAACAAACAAAACCACATCAGCCTCTGCACAGCTGTATCATGGCTCAGCTGTCTGTTATTGCTCAGACATTTGAAGGCCCGAGGCAATGCAGATCAGACACGCACACAGCACTGCATCCCTACCTGTCTACGGAGAGAACCATCTCCTCCAGACAGCCCTTTATCTTGTTCTGGGCTTGCAAATGAGTCATATTCTCTGTGGCCTCGCCATCAATGGCCAAGATCATGTCCCCAATGCACAGGTTAGCTTGGGCGGCTTTACTTCCAGGGGTAACCTACATCATAGGAATATACACAACATTATATTAATCAGTTTTCAAACAGTCACAAATATGCCTATTCACACGGGATCATTTACAGTAAACATGGGCAAAGCTGTGTGGAGCCTCAGGAGACACATCTAAGATAAGCTTCTGCTGTAACTAAGAGGCTCGATAGGGCTTGTTCCTGGCATTTACTGTAGAATAACTTTAGGGCGGGGATGGTATGACCACTGCAAAAACATTTATGTCTGTGGATAGCCGGCATACAGTCTGGGATAGTAATCATAACTATACAGTAAGTGCATATGTTCTAATAGTGAAAGATTGTCAATATGTAATTGCATTAAAACAATAGGTTAAAAATGTATAGGATTACGTTTCAAAAAATCCAAAACGAGCCGAATGGAGCTTTTCTATGAGAAATCCCTAGTAGCCCACTCATAAAACATCATTCATTGTTAAGATAATTTATGGTGGAAGTAATTAAAACATCCTTATATTATTATGTGCACAGCATGTACATGCCTTTGAATAGCCTACAGCAAAATTATGACATTCAACTTAATATTAGACTTATTAGTATTAGACTAAATCAAGTCTCTAGGAAAATACAAGCACTACGTTAAGGCTACTATTTAACTTCCAATGATTTTAGAAGAATGTGGCCCAGGTCAAAGTTTAGCAGTACCCGTGGGGCAGGTCCAGATGTAACTTCACAGGGTTGAAGTAACAAGTGAACACTTACCCGCGATATAGTCAAGGGTTGCTCGAAGTCTTTTCCCCCGACAAGTCGGAATCCCCAAGGTCCCGGCCCTTCCATTACTACACGCAGAGGCATGCTTACAGTTTTGCAAAAGTTGCGACCTGGGATAAAACTCAATTTCTTACAGAATAAGCTCACTTCCTACTAGATATGACGCGCACTGATCATAGATTCAACGAGGGTTCTTTCCAGCCTTGGAGAAGGGGCGGATCCTGCAATGGAGTCGAACGAATAGTTTGTGAAGGTAACTGACTGATAAGAGCGAATGCCAGTGTTTGTTTAAAGGATGTAGTTCTACCGTTACGTCAGCCTATTATATGCAAGCTTACCATTTATGGTAGAGCCAAATCCCAGGATGTGGAATGTGCCGCTCCCAGTGGCCAGCACGGCATGGATTCATTCCAGGAGATCATTTTCATTTAATAGGAAAAAAGTGTGTAGACTTTTACGCGTGTCGTTAAAGAATGCCAGGCAGCCTATACTGCACAGAATCTGGATCCCAAATATAGAACTGTGGGACATTAATACGTGCACTACCTATTCTTGGCTAATACAAATGAAACATTAGCTTTTGATTCTACATTTGGGAGATGCAGGCCAATGGCAAATTTAAGTTTATCACTTTCATATTATGCATTGGTGTGGCCAGAGATAAGCCAACCAGTTAGCCAGAATTATCATTATTGCTTAATGCGGTAATCTAAGTAAAAGTGGATTGTTTACTTAACACAAAACACCTTTAACTTACAAGTGTCAACCATTCTAGACAATTATAGACACGGTCCTAAACACAAAGAACATTGACAATAGACTAAGCTATTTATCTTAGCAATATACTAAGCTATTTATGATACGTTATATCATAACTTGCTACTAAGCAGTTAACATCAATTGATGCTTATAATGAACACACTATTTTTTACTTCAGTGTTTATTTACAAGGGAAAACAAATACTTAGTGTCTTCAAGTGATTTATTAAATATTGCATAATATCGAAATCACAGCAGTGTATAGTCATCATTTAATATTGTCAATGTAACAGCACTGCAAATTGTAGCAAACAAACCAAACCTGCAGACCTGCAAGTTGTGTGTTTCAGCAAACTAAATATTCCATTCTTATGATTATTAATGAAGCATTGCCACACTAGATACCTGCACATCAACTGACAAGTTATTTAGTAAATGTTTCCCTGTCAAACAGATTAGGACTATGGGGGAAAAAATGCTAATATTAAACATGTCCCAGATAGGCTGCACGTGTACACAGTGATAATCAAAAATAAAATAAAATAAAATTGAGGCACAATTTTCCATTAAACATAAGCTGTAACACTCTGGGTCACTCTGGGTCACTCTGTGCTTTGCCAAATTCTTCAGGCAGGTAAAACTGATAATAGAGAGCTTAATTTGACTTTCCCATCAGCAACCTATGTCTATTTTACATATTTACAGTCTTTATTGTGCCATGCCACTCAATGCATGTTCAGATATCAAGATCTGCTATATATCATTTTTACATATGTGTACAGTGCCATACATTCATACATTCTGTAATGTTTCATGTAATGCATTTTCAGAACAACATTCTATTGTTGAGTTATGACCAAAAAAATAAACTGGCAAAAGTTTGTTTATTACGTTTGAGATGGGCTGTGCCTGCCTCTCTATAAACACCATCAGGCCTTTCTTTTTGAAGTAACCACACAGCACCCTCTAAAGGGTGAACATTGGTTATTGCAATTGCTGCATATTAACTGGCTGAAATTGGTACAAAGAGACGCCATTTGCTATCTTTTGTATGGCAAGTGACATCACTTCACACTTTTAGATTTTAGTGTTTGGTTACTCTTTAAATAATAAAAATAATCTAAGAACAAACAATAGGTGTATAGTCCATCATGTACAATACATTGCAGAGTGAACCAATCAGCACTTTGTTAGAACAATAATTTACAAATGAATGAAATGAAACACTAGAAACATACAGTATAAATAGTGAGATCATGTTTTTTTTTTATCGTGTCAGAAAAACATTCCCCTCAATAAAAAAAATGGAAGAATTGTCAGCGCTGCTTTCCATAGAATTAATATCATCTGTGAGAGGATCTGAAATACCTAGTGATACATGAGAATCATATTTGTCATTAATCGCTCTCTAATTTGGTAGCTGCATACAGCTTCAAAGCATATTTCAGCCAGGTAAATGTTTATCATCACTGCACAGCTGTAGCCAACATAATCATGTGAAAGGAATTAAAACAATATACCGTACAGTTAATACTACTACTTGTTAGAAACATTAACAGTTTAAACCATCTTTAAACCATTCTCATTATGCAGGTAATCTAAGGAACTATACATTCAAATGTAGACATACTGATAGTCTGGCTATATTATATTTTAGTTTATGACAATTTATTTAAAAGTTTATTACAATTATGAATATATGTGCTTGGCTGCACGTCTACAGTAGACATCATCTCCTTTAGGGGGTTTACCCAGAACAATTCACATAGTGTAAATAGTATTTCACTACAATACTAAAATGTAGATAAAATATAGAACTGATCAAAGGAAAATAGAGCAGGATAAAAACTATATTTATCTGAAAAGGGGTGACAGTGACTGAAAATAAAGAAATGGTACCAGAGAGGACTATTCTCACAGGAATAATGCTATGGTGCTTTGATATCAGGACTGAGGGAGCTTTCCTACTGTAGCTCAAGGCCCACACATGAACACTGTCAAGCTTCCCAATGTCAGCATCATGCTCTGATGATTTGTCCATCTCTGGGGGTTTATTTTGGGGGTTATACTCTACTGATGACGATCGCCTAGATATGTTATATCATTGAAATAACTGTGACGATATGAAACTTGTACATATATTACTTATTAACATAGGAAACCATATTTGGAAGGCCTCTTAAAGGTTTCTGTACACATTTACAGTACAGCACATGGCTAAAACATACTATTTCAAAATGAAAGGCATGGTTAAAATCTGAACACTGAAAAAGTTGTACTATGTAGCCTGTTGGCTTTCATTTACTAGATGAAACTTGTTTAGTGTCACAATGATTGACTACTGTAATTATACGCCGTAGGGGAACCTCCCTAAATGACCAAACAGGAAGTTAATTGCTACCACGCCTGCCCTGTGGTTGAATCCAGGCTAGTTTAAGCAGCCATCTCCCACCAGCTACCTTACAGGAATTGTCCATAGACATTAGAGCTACAAATGACCTCTAATTGTATGGTTAAGGTTGAAAAAGGACTACATACCATAAGAGTCAAAAAACATATATGAGAACATGACTTGAGAGACCATAAGGACATTTGGAGGCCACTGGGTACATTATAATAAAGAGTTGGACACCAATGTGCCACAAATCACAATTTGATACATATACAGATTGTCTTTTAAAAGGAGACAGAAACAAATTAGGTTTTCTTTAGAAAACATCATTTTCAAGGGCTTTAACATTGTTCCCATTATCAGATCAGATGTATAATTTGTTTCATACTAAGTTCATTTAAAAAATCCTGGAAGGTAGCTGATGTCACAATCCCACTATAAACCTATTTTAAGTCCAATTCAGGACATGAGAACCAATCTTTGATCCAGCTTTGCTGCTGACCTCTAAAGTGAGGTGATGTGTAAAACACTTGTTTATCATAAATTACACTGAAAAAAAAGAGCTCCCAATATGTACAATAACCTTGTGTGTCATTCTAAAATATTTTCTTTTCCACTACAGGAAATGTGTGAATACTGCCAAGTAAAGTAAAGATTTAGTCAGCTTTTACACTGTACTGGTCTGGGCAGCGAGCCAACAAGCGTCCTCTTCCTTTCCGTGTGCCCTTTGACATACCTCAAACCAAACTGATCACTTCCCAAAACAAATGCATTCACCTGCCTACAGGACTATGCTAACCAACAGTCATGCGCATTAGTAGTTCTCTCCCTACCTTGACAGGCAAACACGTGTTATGGATTACAAATAAATCCGTAGTTTACAATTGAACCTCCTTCACATAATTCCCTGGGAAAGTGCCAAACTGTTTAGTCCTCTTCGAGGTACCTGCAGGTAACAGGGAGTGGAAACAGAGTATAAATATTGTTTTCTTAACAAAAAGGCTCATACTTTGTACAAGTGTTGGGGTCAAAGGAATAGTCCTTGATTTCACTCTTCCTCTACAAACACACACACACAGGGAACATGGGCTCTAACCTACCCCTCCCCCTCCCATGCGTTTGTTGTGAGACATAACAGTGAGCTGGGGCGGAACATGTGTGCACTGGGGGAGCAATAACAACTGAGCAATGGACGCTGAAAATATGTTTAAAGTGTGCCAGGAAAAAAATAAAAAGGTGCACACAAGCTTCTGCTGTCGTCCTGAAGAAACCCCATATAGATTGATGTGAAACTACATCCTAGCGGAATCCACATACCAACAAACCAGCCATCATCACACTTCTCCATGACGCTGACTAGATCTCCCTCCTGCAGCTCCAGCTCATCCTCGTTCTGTGGCACGTAACTGTACAAGGCCTGGAAACTGCAGCGGGGCACACAAATGGACACATGACGACAGGCCAAGGGCACCAGATGCATTCAAATGACATGGGGGAAAAAGGAAACGGCTTCAAGTTTGATATAATTGACCTTAAACTGCGTATTATCACCAGGTCAAACCCAGGGTGTTCAAAGCACACCACAGCATCTAAACCTGCTATACTATACTGTATAGAACTCTATACTGTATAGAACTAATGATATCTTGACACTTTCAAACTGCCATAGTAAAAATCGTTTTTTTCATAGTTTGTAGTTTTTCCTAAACGTTAGACAGGTGTTGAGCAGCAGGTGGCGCTGCGCTATAGATATAGGCATACATACAACACCAACAGGCGTGACCGCGGCTGCTGTACTCACATTCCGCAGCTGAGACGGCTTGGCTCCGGGCTGCTGCTGTGGGACTGGGGTTGCTGGGAAATGATGAGAGATTGTTTACTGGGGTTGAGGGCCAGTCTGCGGCTTGAGTCACGGGGCTGGGACAGGGTGCTGCAGTACCTCACAGAGGTCTCAGCTATATTCATGATCTCATTACACACCGCCTCCTGGTGGTCGCCCCAGGACGGGACAGCCGCCCACCAGGGTGTCCCAGGTCACGCGACACAGAGATGAGTTCAGGTTGAGGGGTGGGGTTGGGGTCGGGTTTGGGGGGTGTTGGTGAGGAGTTATATGACAGGAGCAGACAGGAGGTCGATCCGTAAGTAGGAAAGGGAAGGGGAGGGGTCCGTTAGAAGTCGGGGAAGCCGTGAAAAGCGGGGCACGGGTTGGAAGAGCCCAGGAAGGGAGGCATGGAAGAGCAAGACACCAGAGTGAGTGTGTAGCAGAGAATGAAACGTTAGTTCACATATAATATGGGGCTGATCAGGGGCATGCAGCACAGAGACCGCCCATAACAACTGTCTCACAATCCACACAGACACACAGGTCCTGATGGCAGCTGGACGAGGAACGTTAAACAGCTCGCTTGGCGTAATATACTCAAACTTTCACATGTAGAATAAAGTATGGAGCCCCAGCTAACTGGGGGCTGCCGTCTTACCGCGAATGAATTGGCATTGTTGTTATCCTGGATGTCGAACAGCATGACGGGGCTTCTGGAGGTCCGGCTCTGGTAGTCAGTCTCATTCTTGACCGGCTGAAAGGGAGGGAGAGCGCCATGTTTCAGCCACAGTGACAGGTAATGAAAACGCTACTGTGACAGGCGAATGAAGCATCCTTGTTGTAGCACATGTCAACCTCCAGGCAGCCAGTGAAACAAACGCATTAGATCCCTGCCAGTGAGTTGAAATAAATAAACAAAGGCTACAGTATATAATTATGTTAGGAGTTAGGTCAACACATCACATATCAACCCGCACACATCCAAACCGCATCAAATTACCTCACATCTGGATATCGTGCAAACTGGGTTATTTAAAAAAACATAATCCGAGTCCAAATACAGTCCAAACAGTCTAGCTTTTCTGAACAAGGGCCCCTAAAAGCAATTACTCGTGACTAATTTCATCAGGCATCGTAAGCAAACTAGGTTTCAACGGGACAAAGCTAAATACTTTGTCAATTCACATCCTGTGCTTGACTTTCATTATTCTCCACCACCGGTCATTTCAGACCTTCTAGGAAACCAAGCCCTGAGTACAGTATGACATTGACTGGATGGGATGTTTTGGTTTCTACCCTAAACCTGTTATCCATATTAGAATGGTTGCTGTTACAAGCTGAGCCGGTACATAACCATAACCATAGCCCACTTTAATACGCTACAACACATTTCCGTGTTAGTATAGTGCACACGCAAACAACATGCAGTCTTGAAGTCAGGTCAGAATCAACAGCGTGAATGCCTTCCCCGTAGCGCTACAGCCTTTCCAACCCATCACAAACTGTCAGTGTCCCCCCTGTGCTCCAGCCACAGCCAGCCCTGCTACACTGTCTCCTGGGTGCCTTGGGGCTCCTGGGCGGGATGCAACACTGCACACCATGCGGCAGGTACCTCTGTGGGGCCGTCCCTCTCCGCCCTCAGCCAGCCATCCAGCACGGGCCCCCCGCTGGGGCTCAGGCTGCGCGAGGGCGGGCGGGGGGAGGGGGGCGCGAGCAGGACGTCCTGGCCCTGCGGCGGGGTGAAGGCGAGGGAGGGCGTGGCCGAGCCGGGCCTCGGGGGGTAGGGCGGGGGCACGGGGCTGGCCGACAGGGAGGGGGGCAGGTACTCGCCCCAGCGGTAGCTGGCGCTGGGCAGCGGGGGGAGGGGCGGGGTGGGGGCGGCCGGGGGGCTGCCCCCCCCGCCGCCGCCCACCGTCAGGGAGATCCACTCGGAGGAGACGGCGTGCACCTCCGGGGAGATGGAGCGGTGGGGGGAGCGGGGGAGGGGCAGGGGGGAGGTGCTCAGCCGGGTGCGGAACAGCTTTTGTTGTTTGGGGAGGGGGGGGGGAAGAGGAAAGAGAAACACAAGAGGGGGTTGAGGGACAGGAAACAGGAACGCAGTACAGGAAGGACATCATCAGCATGGAAAACAACACTGGAAACGTTTCCGTGGAGGCGTGGCGTTGAGTCACACACAGTGGGAGGAGCTTGGTGACCACGGGGGCGGGGGAAAGATGGGGGGGCGTGTCCTCTTACCTGTGGGGACGCGTTGGTGCTGCGCTGCGGTGATTGGCCGACGGGCGGGTCGGGGTAGTCCACGGCGTTTTTGACGCGGGGCCGTCTGTGCACCTCTATGTAGGTGACGGGGAAGATGCCCTGGCGGTTGGTGCCGGAGATCTTGCCCTCGTACCAGTTCTCGTCCACCCTGCGGATCAGCGTGATGCGTTCCCCCTGTGCATGGACATCAGGCAACCGCGTGTGAGCTTCCACACCCATGTTAAGAGCTCACCGCAATGACCAACCCCCGTCCTGCACCTTTCTGAAGGACATCTCCACCACCGTGTCCCCGGTGAAGTTGAAGCGGGCGATGGCTTCCCCGTACTCCAGCACCTGCACTGGGGCACTTTTCTTAGGCTGGGCCTTCTCCGTTGGAGGGAGGAGCTGGGGAAATAGATTAAGGCTAGGTGTGACTAAGAGGTTTGATTAAACACAGCACAGAGCACATACAGTAAGTGGATGAAGAAGAAAACCAACATGAAGTGCCGACAACATTTTGACTTACTGTTACCTGTACAAAGCTTTGATGTCAGTGGGTTGCATAATAAGAAACAATTGAGATTTACTGGGAAAACTGGGAATATTTGTCTTCTTTCTCTGTAGAAGATATACAGTAGTCACCATGTTACGTTACGTACCTCGACGTAACTTCGTGGGAATATTCCCACTCTGCCATGATGTTCCCCTTCATACCAGTTCTGATCCACCTGTCGAATGATGTACACAACATCTCCCTTTTGAAATGGTAACTCCCTAAAGAAAATAGAAAAAACGTGAGAGAAACTATAGGAATGATGTGGCTTGGTCAAATGGACACCAACTGAAAGTGAAATAGCTCCATGTGCTTTATAGCAATACAGACTTTTGTTAAGCGTTTACTATAGCTGCCATTGCCGAATATAGTGTCTGCTTTGCTAACATTGGCAAAGAAAGTATTGTTCCACAGCGGTCTGTGATGAATCAGAAACCGTTTCACTTCCCCATCTTTTGATTTCCACTGTTTCTCCAACATACTTTTAAAATGTCTACAAAGCTCAGCTTGTGGAAATAGAAGTTTAATATAGTGAAAAACATATCTTAAAATGGCACACACAATGATATAGTTGCCATTAATTGATTTTATATAGGCTGTACAGTAGTTGAAATGATGTTTAAAACTATCTGTCTTCACCTATATTATTTCAAAGTAAGCAGTCCTTGAAATTAATGGTTTATTGTGTGCAAATCCACTCCATTAAACAAAGCAATGGGCACTGCCAACAGTGACAGGCCACTTAATCATTTTAAGAAACTATTTGACCTGGTCATATGTAAACCTGTGTGCATGCTGTCTCTGTCAATCACATGAAAGCTCCAGCTAATGGGCGCACACATATCCGTGAAAGCTTATATTTCTCTGCAGCTTTGAATATTTCATGCATGTTGTGGCAAACACTCACTGGCATGCCCCGGTATCTTTCACCTACTTTAGAGTCTCTGCTCTGAAGTCGAAGCGAGCCAAAGCTGGAGTTCTCTGCACACACAAAGTAGAGAGTGTTGTACTGTCAGAGAACGACAACTCACTGTTTACAATATGTATTATTCGTGGGAGCAACAAACATTACATCAAGTTACATTCCTCTGGATTGGAAATGAGTCACTGAAAGTAAAGTACAAGTTCTTATTTCAATACCTGCGGCGTCTTCACTTTTAACTGTAAACAACCTACAGAGTGTTGTCTGAATTACGTCCTCATCATTCACTTAGGCAGGTGTGACTGCTACTCTGTGCTCTGTGTAGAATATCTTCGCGAGGGCAGGAATGTGGCCACGCCCAGCCACTGCGGGTTGATCATTACATAATAAGGCGTGCAGGGAAAACTCCAATGTATCAAAACTCACACAGAAAACGTCCCCCCACACTCTTCTGTCCAACGCTGCTCTACAAAAACCTGAGACCCCACTGACGACCCTAAAGGCCCCCCCCCCCCACAGCCCCACCCCCACGCACCCTCCTGACTAGGCATGTGTCAGGCATTTTCCCAGTGTGTGGGTGCAGTACCTCCACGCCTGACCTCCTCTTCTCCGTGTTGTCTGTGATGTTGAGCAGGTCTCCGAAGCGCTCGTTGGTGATGAACTGGTGCCGGGTGGGCACGATGCCCGTGTGCCGCCGGGCCGCCGTGTCCGCCTCCTCCTGCTCCCGCTTCAGCCGCCGCTGCTCCTCCAGGATTTTCTAGGCAGACGCAGCGTAGAGTTCACATCCTTCTGTGTGTTGTGTATTGCACGTTTGTGGCCAATATGTCTTGAGATGAATGTGTGCTTCTGTGTTAAAGGTTCGCTTTTGTTTATATTTCTAGAAAAACGTTTGGGAATGGTGTCCGTAGGGGGAGGGGCAGAGAAGAGCGTAAGCCACTGAGGTGTGGGAGGGGCATGGACTGACATAGTTTCAAACTAAAGCACATCTTTGTATTGTTGGGTGACTTGGGACGAACATCGAAGAGTGAGACTTCTACCTCTTTATCGCCATGGCGCCTCCTCAACACATCATCCTGGCTTTCCCCATGAGCGGGGGAAGAGTCTGAATCTGAAGGGAATAGAAACAGAATAATGTTGTGAAACATTCTCATGGCACAGCACTCAAAACTAGCTTTGTGTCTTAGGTGAAATATCTAGTAGGAAAACTGTGGTAAAGTATACAATACTAAGCACAGTAACTTGACCCCCTCATGCTCTCGATAAACACCATCATTTTTGCAACAATAAAACACACAGCGCACACGTCAAAAAAGCAAAATGTACTCCCATGCACTTGGAAAATAAACACAAAATGATGCAATGTGTGTTCATGAAAAATAAATGAGCAGAAATTTAAATTAAAACCAAAGAAGTAACAACATGGTTCACTATATATGGACTACAGTATCTCCAGAATCTATCCTCCCCTGTCCCAGAGCATAGATATTTGAGCGTGTTTCCATGTAAGGGCCATAGGAAACCTCTCTGTTAGCTGTCATTGTGCATTGTATGCAGCGTTTACAAGAAGCAAAGACCAGCTGTTATGTAAGGAAGTCCAATCAGGAAATGTGTTGTCTGGCTACGATAAACCTCATTGCTAGAGAATGGAAGATGGCAAATTGGAACAATCTTCAGGACACAAGAAAACAACAACATGAAACATGGTGACACATCACTTTGAGAGAGTATATGCAAAGCTAATGTATAACTGCCGGGCATAACCATTACACAGTTGCTCTTTGCGTGAATTAGTTCCATTCTCTTTTTGTTTGTGTAAGATTACATTTACACAATATCTAGTCGAGTGAGCTGAGTGTTCATCTTCTCCAATATCCAATACATTTTCACAAGACACTATTCATTTACCTGCCGTCCGTTAAGTAATGCTCATGCGCGCACTAGCATTCCTGCATATACCTCAAATGGGATGTTGGCAGAGATATACTGTACATACGTTACCAAGAGCTGACCTCCTAGTTACTGATGTGTTTGATGGGATTGTGAGGGAGGAAGGAGGGGCTCTGGCTGGGCGCGCCCCAGAGCAAGACAAGACTCATTCACCATGAGATGGCACGGCATCCAGACCACAACAGCACAGACATGGAGGGCGACAGAACGCTCTGTTACCGAGCGAGGGGAGACAAGGCGGAGAGAAGGGGGGGTGGGGGGAGATGGGTGACCAGAGGAGAGGAGGTGACGGGGGAAGGGGAGGGGGGGGGGTGAAGGGTATGGAGATAGCCACCTCTGTGGGG
>JAODUG010000007.1:5023442-5066533 GCA_027564795.1 Aphredoderus sayanus
CATCAGGTACACAATATTGGCACACCTGTAAAAACCCAACAGCATAATAACCGATATAAGATAGATTCTCTACAATACTAACCTGACATTACAGTGAGATCAAATAAGAGCAACATGAAGTTCATTTAATGTCATCAACAGATAACAAGCTCAGCTGTGCATTACAGATTCCTATTGGCTTAGATAATAGGACACCAAGCATATTATGCCAACCATGAGGGGAATTCACATCATTGTCTAAGGGGGTGTTGAAAGTGATTCTGTATTTTGGGGATGTTTTGACTCAAGCGTGGAATGGAAGCTTTGAGTGTGTTTCCCAATATAACTCTAAGTGCTTATGTGACGTGACTATGTGATAATTAAGTCTCAGGATATAGCAGCTGAGCTAAATGTGCATATAAAAAGCAATGTGATAATCCAGCAATTTCAAGTGCAATAAAGGTATCCCCTTGTGAAATGAATGTACACCAGTATCCCCAAATATGTCTCCATCCTCTATGTATGTCCGGAATGCTGGGTCAGTCTTGTCTGATTTCATCATACCCTATTAGCAGACACCAATTCCATTGCTTTGAATGGGTACTTATTCAATTCAAACATTTTATGATATGTATTTAACATGATTGATCAAAACATATTTTGTTGTTGTCTCTAAGGAAAGGGAGCTTTGTCCCCAGCTGCAATCAGGCTGGGACTGCAGCCAGGTTTCTGTGTACTCACTATTACTCAAAGTACAATATGTGATGTGCCATACACACTGTAGTACGAATTGGTGATTCTGATACCATGATCAATATTTTGAAAGAAGGATAAAACATTTCTAATATTGTTGAATATCTATGTAACTGTTTCTTGGTTGCCCTGGAAACACATTTCCTCTCAACTCTGTTCTTTGCAAACAACTGCCCCATCCGTTTGCTTTAATTTCCATTAGTTGCCTCTGTAGAATGCCAAAGTGGGGTTTACACTAAATCTATTGCCAAACCATACATTTTCCTTTTACCCTCTTGTTTACATGTATCCATGATCTGGGGCTTCTTTGTGCCACAGTCCTGGCTAAGCCAGAGCATAACACTTGGAGCAGCCCTATCCACTTTAACCAATGGTGGCAGATGGAGAAAATAGGGGGAGGGAAGAGGTTGCTAAGCAACCTGTTGTAACATTAACATGGAGTGAAAACAGAAACCCGGTGTCTAGCTGAAACATCCGGCCAGTTCTAAACCAATCCGTTATTCACAATAAAGACATGGCTGCCTTTCCAAATCATTTGCCTGACAATGGCAATGACAATGTACTGTACACAATGCAAATACCTGACTTTACAAACTCCTGTGATCAATACATGTGCAGCTAAAATATCAAGGTAATTTTGACATACAAACATACAAAAACAAATGAGTTTGTACTTTTCATTTCAATTGTGATAATAATGTGCTCACAATTTGACCACACCTGAAAGCACTCTGCATACGGTGTTACACTACAAGGGCAGTATCCTGTTACATCTGACAAGGCAACACAGGCTGGAAAGACAGACTTACCAAAATGGTAAGAACTTATCATGATTAGATTCTATACAAAATGACATTCTATTTCGTGTCCGAATGTGTGCGCATGCATGCGTGCATGTGTGTGTGTGACTGTGTGTGGAGGAGGCGGTGGGGGTATAAACGTGATAGTGTAATTGCAGGTGGCCAGCGTAGGTAAATCTTTGAAATATCTATTTCGAGACTGACATTCCCTAGGGCTGATCCTCTCATGTCTAGGCACTACATGTAACATGACTCTGAACACACCATATGAAATATTAACCACTGCGTTCAGTCTGTCCATCAGGTATGATTGGTTGTAATGCACTGCTCAAAACATTTGACTGCATTGCCTTTTATTATAGCAGCATGCAGGACTCCACGTTTGGGAACTGTTATATGCTGCATTGTACACAAAATATACAACACACAATAGGAAAGGTGTTCTCAGTCACTCTTAACGACAACGTATGAGGCCAGAATCCTGTCCATGTCCTCGAACATACTGTATGGATAAATATATTGGTGATATAGTGATACATAAGATACTTTTTTTTTTGTGGAAAAAGTACTCTATTGAGTCTTACTCTACAGTAGATAATGCATTTAGAGATTCTTTCTTAAAATGTATTCAAAAGGTATATGCAAAATGTACAGCGGTCAAATTCCTTTTGTTGGCGAGTGGGTATCAAAAAATGCCCTAAAGCTAACATTGCAGGTTTAGAGTACACAGGAAACGAAATTCCACATGCAAACATCTCTGTACAAACACTGCAGTGTACTGTACAGTACATGTGGCTTAAACCAGCCTGATCTCCCATACTGGACCTTTGATTCTAGTCTTACAAACCTGTCATCCATTGGCCCTCCAGCAGTGAGCAGGCAGTGTTTACACAGTGAGATCTAAAACACCTGTCAAGCCAAACTCTGCCATAGACATCACACTTAGTGTGACCATGTTGTAATCAATACGCTGAATGGGCAAATGACTCCTTGAGGCTTGGTGAAAAGGTACATGTAATCCTTCAACATGCTGCAGCAGTCAAATGCCCTGTTCCCTTAGTGTGTACGCACTGTCTCTATCAATTTTAACTGATAGACAATGTACAGTACTAAGGAAGTGTGCTACACTAAACATTGTGTGCCAAAGGACAAAGCACTGGGCTGATTTAATATCCAAAATAAGTCTGCTTTGCCCCAATCCTTTGTATTGCTTAATTATGTGTGCTGACTTTTAACATTTTAGCAGTTTGGTAAAAAGAAACAAAATATACAATTGTAAAATTCTCATTATTTTGTTAAATGAAAACAAAGATTTTTGGTATTTGCTAATGACATACAGTATGTTGGTGAAAATGGCCTTGAGATGTTTTGTTTTTTAAACACAATGGCATGCTTAATGTCTGATTTGATTTAGTGGAAATTTGCCAAAAATGTAGTGCTGCAGAGGTTTATGCCATATAAATAACTTACATAAGGCCACAGGTGACCTGCCAGTTGACATCTAGACCTGCTGGTTGACATTCAGCTTTAGTGTATCAATAACCACAGAATTCTCAAATACTCCGAATACACAGAATGTTACATTATGTAACTGACAGAGATATGTGATGTTCATATCATGACAAGATTTGCTATAGGCTACTGGGAAAAATGTCACTGGAAAAATGTAAAACATAAATAAAAATAACTGTAGTCATATGATGTGTAAGCCTACTGTACTAGTACTTACTCAAAGTCTACTACTGCTCTAAACAAACAGCACAGACACAATCATTCACCTTACAGTATATTACCTTTATGCCAAACGTTTTGCCAATAACCATAATGCTATAAAATTGAAATAAAGTGAAATTGATTGTTGTGTAAGATAATTCTGAACTAACAATAAGCACTTTCTATTCAAACGGTATGTGCCTTAAATCAATCAAAAAAATCACAGCCCTGGGATATTGTAGGCCTACATTATATGTCTATGAAGAAGCATAGCCTATATTCTGCAACAAACAAGAACATTTTTCAATGTCACAAATTATTTAGGAAAATGAGCGGACTTACCTAACTGCAAATGATTATATTATAAACAACAGTGAATTTAATGTGTTCATTTCATTTTAGTATTCTACATGGGATTCTCAATCAATGAGCTGAGTGCGGCACCTATGGCGGGTCGCATTTCTACTGCAGTAACTGTCCCACCAAGCTACAGTAGGCTACTGGCATACTGTGTAGGACCTTACATTTCATTGACACACGATTAAATAAAGTGGTATATGCATAGGACTACCTAAACCAAATGACTAAACGATGAACCATTAATCTAAATTAACGGCGCTTTCCATCCCACGCCAAATCTACAAAGTCAGCTGTTATCGAAATTCATTGGCAGGATACAAAATAGGCTACAACAGAAAATATTAAATACATTAATGTAAGTCGACTAGACGGTTTGCATCACAACAACCACTGCATAGCGATGTGTCGCGCAAAATACGAAAACTGCTTACCTGTGAAGAATGACAATCCAGTGTTCCAGTGTTGCAAGCACTCACGCTACTGAGGTCTGACAGCAGCAAGCTCGTATAAATACTGTCAGCGGGCACAACACGCACTCACCGGTAGCCTACTGAGTACAGGAGTCCCTCCATTTAAAAACATACAGTAAGAAAGGTCTCGACAGATGCTTTTACTAAGTGACATTCAGTTTATTAATAAACAGTAGTCTATTCTTTATGTAAATATACATATGATACAACGCACACGGTAATATATCCCTACATAAAAGTTTAGGTGAGACTAGCCAAAGGATACGTGTGTAGAGCACCATCAAGTGGGCGAAACGGATACATGCAGTACATAGCCTACTACTACTACTACTACTAGGCTATACTACAGAAGTACTCACACACACACGGTATATTGTCGGTATATTACATTAGTTACAACACTGACAAAACATTTTCAACAATTTATTTAAGCTGGTTTGTGTGTCTTTATTAAAAACATTATCCATCCATTAGGAGTGCAAAACAAAGCAACAGAAATCAAAAGCAAAGCTAATTATGCTCGCTTCTTTTATAGTATAGATAGATGATACATTCTCTTGCCTGCACATTTTTAAAGTGTCACAGACTTACACTTACATGTGGGCATGCACACACACACACACACACACACACACACACACACACACATAAACGTTCCTAGACTCACGTGGTTCTCTACTCTTTATTACAGCCACATACACATTTGTGGACAATTAAACAATAAAACGTGGGATTGGACAGAAATGTGGGGTCGATGTGATAATATGATCAAGGCCTGTACCGTCACTAAGTTCACTTCAACAGACTCTTTTACCAGTGACCTGCAGTAGGGATTGGTGTGCCTATCGTGTGTTGGGGATTGAACCCAGCACCTTTCAGCTGGAAGATCTTCCAGATCACTATAGGCTATCTGGTCTTCCAAAACATATAATGTAAAGTTACAAGTCATGCAAGATGACGTCAGTGATGGATTGCAAATGATGACCATCACCACAACCTGCGAGGTACAGGAGGTGGTGTGGTCTCTCCGAGCACTGGTCTCTGTGGAAGTGCCCGCGTTGGGCAGGATATGTACCGCTCATCCAGCATGCTCTCAGGTATCCTAGAAGAAAAACATGTCAAATAAGAAACCCAACAAAGAAAATTACTCACATACAGACTGAGCTTTGAAATGGCTTTTTATAAATACAATCACCGCCTCAAGTAGAGCTGGTCAATTGCTGACAGTTGACATTCAGCTTGAGTGTGTCAACAACCACAGAATACTCTTACTAATGTAAGAATGTTACATTACATAACAGATGTAGATATGTGACGTTCATATCATGACAAGAGTTGCGATTTGGGGTGTGAAAGGTCACTGGATAGAGAATGTAAACCAGGAAACTGAATTGACAAAAATGTAAATGAAAAGCCTACAATACCTCATGCAAAAGAATGTTGAAGAAAAACATAAACAATGTAGCATATGCTGTGTAAGCCTAAATCTCAATACACAGCCTTTCAACACAAATTATTGCAAATTATGGAGCTTTGTCATGCCTTTACTTCCAAAAACTACTTATAAATTGTCTAAAAGTTACTGGCAGTATGTGCTCTCAAGTTACTCCGGTTTGCAGCATCAAATTGATGTAATGTTTAAGACTTATATAATATACCTAATATAAAATTCAACAAACAAAACAACAACAAACTGCAGTAAGAACAGATACTACACTGTACAACTAGTAAAGACACTAGGCAACCTTGCAGACATATTTTATGCATGTGTTTGAAAAACAGTCAAATTCATAAATTCATACAATTGTGAGTTTAAGGTCGAGCACAAAGTATATATTAATTGTATTGAATGGGGCTTAATTTATCCTAAGTGTTAGCAGGCAGATAAAGTATATTAAAGTTTGAACATTGTAGTTCTGTTTTAAGGTGACACAGTTTGTGTTGTTAACTGACAGTGGTTAACACCGCCACACCGAGGTGTCATCTAGCCAGGCACCTGTGAGTGTTAGTCTTTATCAACAGTCTAAGTTAAGGAGCCTTCAAGTTCTTGTAGCTTGTACATTTTGCTGAATACTACGATAGATGGCTATGGGCAGTCCTATTCTCATAAGGGCGTTACCATATAAGCCGCCAGAAGCTTCTAGAAACTATGCGCTTTTCTAAATTGCTTTTCTCAGTTTCTCTGCCTCTTTTCTTTGACCATTACAGACCGGGAAGGTACAGTAACAGTCCACTTTAAATAACCCAGTCTGTCTCCAAGTCACACCGACATAAAAATAAAAAACAAGAAATATTTGTTTTTCATGGAATGACTCATTTAAGACATCTCTTTAGTTCCAGAATAATGCCTCTTACCATTATATTTCCACCACTAATAACAGATTCTAAAAGTTACATTAACAGTTAAAAAAGTTGTTTCAGTGAAAACTGAATTCAACACTCATTTGAAGATGGCTTACACAATTACACTCAGTGTGGTTTCCTTTCAACCTCATACAGTTCCTCCAAATCTGACGCACCACTGCTTTCTTGTTCATCTGTCTATAACAGATCACTTTCTATCACTGTAGTTGAGACACTCTCACTATTGAGGACTGTGTGAACGTGCTATTCTTTGGAGATCACTAAATCGCTTTTTAATCTATATAAAGTGTGTTGCATCATGCTTTGCATCACAATACAAGTAACCCAAGTGACAAGAGACTCAGACTGACCTCTCTGGGATTCGTGGGGGAATCCTGGGTGGAGAAATGAAGGGTGGAGCCTCAGTGACACGAGGAGGTCGCGGTGGAGGAGCAATGGATTCCATTTCCTATGAAATAATCAAAATCACATTGTAAGCAAAATACATGTATAAAGCTACAAATCATTTTGACAGACTAAGCAACTCACTGCTGACTACCTTAAAGGCCTAACACCACAGCGCTGAAGCAGGGTACAATTGCTGCACACATAATAGCTATAAATACACTGGTGGCTATTATGAAGCAAGGTTGAGCATACAGTAGACAGGCATTTGTTCTCATCAACAGCATGACAGAAAATGAAAGTAAAACAATCTCTCCACTTCTTGGGACAAAATAGAACTGGAGTGTTGGTTGCAAGCCTCTTGTACCATCATACACAAGCTTGGAATCACTGACTTTGAGATTCCAACAATAGTCTACAACAATGGTCATATTTAACCTTTACATTTTGTGTTATAGCACCCCCAGAACTGCAATTGGGGAGTATATAAAGCAAAGTAAGTATGGCATATTAGGAACTATATGTCAGTGTTTAGAGTATGGTTTGAAGGTTTCACCAAATCATGGCAATCACCCATCCAAAGACTGTAGTATAAGTAGTAACTCAGGCTCACCTCAAACTCTTGCTCTGAGATTGCTCCACTACCGGAGCTGATGGTGCTATGTCTGTTACTCTCATTGCCTGGTAAGAGAAAGACGTGTTTAATGTAGAAATACAAGCTATATGTGATATATATATAATCTGCACTTGTGTAGGTTTATACTGTTCTGATGTGATTAACATCACACATATTTGACATCAGGACTTACTGGATGTACTTGAGGTGCTGCCTGTCTTCCAGCTGCCTCTGTGGATGGGCCGAGATAGGGGAGTGGCAGAGGCGCCTGGCGCGGACTCATACACAGCACACTCCATTGTCACAGTGGAGCGAATGTAGGGGTTGGCTAGCACCGGCGCACTTATTTCATATTCTCAGAGAGGAGACACCACATGGACTATTACAATGTTTGCACTAAACACACACAGCCTTTGTTGATTGCGCAATGCTGAATGGGCTGTTAAAGCAATGTTACCGGTCTCTTGGCCCATCTTCACCCTGTCTTTGTGTCGTCTGGTGATGCTGTCTCTGAGTCGCTTAAGATTTTCCTGAAAATAAAACAATCCAGAAAATGCTTTTAATGACACTGTACATTATAGAATAAGGATGTACTGTAGTAACATAGCATGTTATGTCAGTATCATTTCTATAGCCAAAGGTTCAATACGTTTTATACATGAAGAATAAGCCCTCATCTGGCTGTTGTTGGGTGTGACTGTACAGTAAATGGTTATTATTAGTAAATGATTATCGGTAGGCAAAACTGCATATTACTCTAACTTCCAGGAAATATGATGTGTTGACTGCGTGTCTATTTGAAAGTGCCTAATGCTGCTGCAATGTCGCGTACCTGCTGATAGCGTAGCGAGTTAGCTCGCCGCTCATGGTCTAACTGCCAGGCCTTGAACTCATGGACAGCCTCGTCTACTGTTATCTCTCCATCCTTCACTTTCTCCTGCAGGGTGATAAGCTGCTTCTGGCCAGGGGTCTTCATCCCAGCATAAGGGTCATGCAGAGTGGAGGAGGATAGGGTCTTGGCAGGACATGCTACAGAATACAGTATGGGAGTATGTCAACCAAAACCATAATCATAGTGAGGCCTGGTTTCCAGATCAGACAACAAATTGCAGTGGGTGGTTTATGTGTAGCCATCAAACAGTGGGCGTGGCTATGATTCAGGAAAAATGCTTTCTTTTTACAGTATATAGATGTTAATATGATTAGAATAGATATTGCCAGTGTGGCACCATACCTCCATATATAATTCTTTCACTCGGTGTATTCAGACGGGCAGGTTCTACTGAAAACACTGCAGACAAATCAGCTTATGTAATTCATTTCAAACAGTTTGATCACAATATAATGCTCTGACAGAACAGGAACTCTGGAAAAGCAGCATCATTCATTTCAATGTTAATGTTGGTGAATTGTACTTAAGGGTACTGAAGGAAATAATGAAAGTACTATTAACTAAACTGATACATTAACATTGTTTCTTTTCTTTAGCCATATTGAGACATCGTGAATAATAGTGTTGTATCCGTAGGGAACCTTTCCACAGGAAATAAAAGCAGTAGCACACCTCTAGAGATGTAAGGCTTCGTCTCCTCAAACACCTCAGGCCTGGGAATGGGAGCTGGGGGACGGTTGTGAACTTCTGAAAATGTGACGTCACTTCCTTCCAGTGCATGATAAATATCGTCTGAGGACAGATCGTATGGGTCCTCTTCGTCATACTCTGCTGGGTCAACGTGTCCCTCCTCTTGCACATCCTTAGTGCTCTGATGCAATACGTGGGCTTGTGTTGGAGCAGCCTCGGGTTTTGCTGCAGAACACAATGTAGGTACAGTGCCATATCTATAGTATGTAACCGTGTTGTTATATGACCAGAGGAAGATCATATACCTTGGAAGAACTTTCGAAGGATAGTTTCCTCAGGGTTTTGACCTTCTCCTCCTGCATTAATGGCTTCATCTGAGAGGAACAGGACATTCAATTCATCATCAGCATCAGTCAACGTAAAGCAGTAGTGTGTTATTAGCTCTTACAAAGGTCTTCTGCACAATCAGGATCTATCCCCAACATTGACTCGTAAATGTCCTCGTTTTGGCCTGAAAGCTTCATGATGATGTCTTGTGATGTGGCCGAGCTCATGCTTTCATACACATCCTCTCCTTCTGCGATGGAATCCCTGATGTGAGTCTTCAGCATGTCTGCGGTCTCCTGGGTTGTGAACACGAAACATCACATGACCTGACCTGTACGTTACATGCACACCACATTCGACGGCGGTCCTCTGAATTGCGGACTTACAACAAATTCATCGATGAATTGCCTAAGATCAGAGAAACCGCTCCTCTCCGCCAGTGTGTTGGGATAGTCTCCATTTTTGTTCATGACACTGTATGCCTGCAGCGCTCCGGGACACTGTAGCAGTGCTGTGGTGAGCTTCTTCAGGCCGTACTTGGCAGCAAAATGGAGGAGTGTGGGCAGCTCCTCGTTTCGCTGATCTAGGGGTACAACAAGTTAGAGGTACTGTGAAGGAGACTTACATATCACACAAGGTGGGTATGCGAGGCGCCATTTATGTCTGAATCAAGTCTTTACTTATTCAAAAGCTGTCTTGATGTACAGAGCAATGAGAAACACTTGACATGTGTCCCTACTGTGTAGATGCTATACTGTATTGGCGGTGTATTTGTACATAAAAGAAATGTATTGTTAATCCAACTAAATTATAATATTTCATTGGAATTCTACAGTAGATCAAATTGAGATATTAAACTGCTACTGGGATCGTACAGTGTATGATCTGAACTACGTGTGCTCTTTTTCTACTTTCAGAATTAGACCTGACACTATTGACATGCTATTATGTATTGAGACTGAGACTTTTGTCTGAAGACTTGAGACAACAGCACAACTACAGTATCATGACACAACGCAAATACCCTGTTGTGTTTTCATGTACTCACAGGCTGCCATATTTTGTTCTTCAATCTGTCTGATTCCAAACAGCTTAAGTCCATTTGGAGGCATTCTGGACTTTAGCGAGTCAGTTAGCATGTTGTCCAGTGATTCTCTTGTATTAGACGTGAGGTTGAATGCCTGAAAATAAAATAAAAAAGTAAACTCCAAATTCTTATTTCATATTCTTTTCAGTTTCTGTATAATAACCGATTAGAATGTAACATCCAGCCTTAGTGTAGAGACCTGCTGTTCAGTTGGGCTGATTATGACATGAAAATACCTGACATATGAACTCCATGGGAGAAGAGGCATTTTCAATATAATGACTGACTTCTTCCATATTTGTATAGTATGTGACAGACATCAAGTTCAGGGAAGATTGCTCAGTGTGCAAAACAAGGGACACTTTCCCCGAAGGCATATCTATGCATAACAGAAAAAAGAGCAGACCAAAAATTTTACATCAATGTCATTGAAGAGGAATAAAGAAAGTTGGATGAAAATATGGGGGAATTCATGTTCCCCAAAAAGCGTACCGGGTGCAGCAACACTAATAGTATATTCATTCTGTAATGTTCCTTGGACCCGGGTAGAGGCTGCATTTTCAGATAAAAACTCCACCTCAACACATGACTGATTCTGATCCACTTTATGCTTAAGGATGATGAAAACAGTGACCTGCTCCTTAAGATGAGAATTAGAGAATCAGTGTTTATTTATACATTATTCAGCACTCATGGTTATATACAGCAAGTACTGTATATTACAATGTATAATATAACAAAAAAGTCTTGTTAAGGCTTTCATCAATCACATTACACTATGTTCACACCAAACCTCTTGATACAGTATGCGGGGTCTACTGTACATTGAGAGGTTTGCAGTTTGCATCCATAACATGTTATTATCTTTAAAATGCCATACAATCTTACCCCACATTGAACTCTGTTTGGCTGAACAGTGAGACAGGAAACACATTCTGGAGAACTTGCTGAATCTCCTGTCATGGCATTATCTATTTTGTTCAGGACAAACTCTTCCCTGTCCTCTTGGATCGTTTCTTTCAACTGGTTCTCAACCAAAGTGTCTGGCCTGACCTCCAGGTCTGTCACTGCCAAAGAGTCACTCATATTCATAAGGGGAGACTGTTTTACCTCCTCTTGTGTACCTTAGAATACAAATATTTATTTGATTTTACCTTGGAAATCATCTGAGCAGGAAAAAACAACATATAAGTGTTTTTGTCGTTTGTTGCTGAGCTGTCGCGTTTGATACTGATTCTTTCACTGAGCTGCCACAATCCTTTACTGTAGGCAGCTGCACTGCTAACTAGTATGAGTGTGCCTTACAGGTGAAAAAAACAACATTCACTATCCCAGATTAGAGCAACCCAGAAGGTTGACTGGCTTTGCCTGACACCACACATACTTCAAGAGGATACCTTCATTCTAAAGATAAACCCAAAGGACAGGTCTTCAGATGGACTTTTTACACCATTTAAAAAAATGTAAAGTTGTATTGAACATTTTGTTAAAACCTCTAATGTGTTGCTTCTTTACCTTAACCAAAATGTCCAAAATAGTCCACACACTGACATTCAGCATGAAAATATATCCCCAGTACAGTACATTATCGGAAATTTAAATCAAACCCTGCAATAATTACATTTTAAATTCATAGCGTATAATATATTTTTAAATAAAGCTTACAACAATGTGTAGGCTTTATAGTGGAAATATGTTTTACTTTTAAGATAGCTGTAACTTGAGACTTGATAACATCATTTGAGACCTTGAGAAACAATGGAAGTCAGGTTGGAAAAAAAACATGGAATTATTTACTTGCTAATGTCAATATGTGGTCTTATCATCTACAGGGTGTTTAACAATAGCTTTCTCTCAAGATATACTGGACATAGAAGGTGCTGACGTACTGGTGTCAATGGATTCTAGAATGGTGGAGACATAGAGGAATGGGTCATCATCCGCATACAGTTTCCTCCAGAGCGGCCAGTGTTCAAAGTTCTCCGTGATGATGTCTTCCTCTGACACCCCACATAACAGTGCAACCACTCTGTGTGGAGGATAGAGAAGACACTGGAGGCCTCCTCTTAGCTCGGGGTCAGTGAGAAGCTCCAGAAACACAGCTGTCAGCAGCAGCACAATGCATTTACTGCTTTGGAAATTTTCAAAGTTATATGCATGGAGTTCATCAGCCTGGCTGACGGCATACAGCAAAATAGAACTTTTTTGGAATTGCTGAGAGGACTTTAGGATCATCTGCAAATACGCTGCCCACTCCTGCGCTTCAGCAGTGTGCAGAATTAGCAGCTCACATCTCAGGGGGTTGTCAGTTGCTGCTGCAAGACAGAAAACCGAACACTGTATGCAATGGCGTGAACTGTGTAAAGGTGTAAAAGTGTGCATGCAACACAATAAACTATCTGACATATTGTTTAAGGCCTTAGTTATGTGTTACTAGTTACTTTTCATTAGTTCCCCATAACCTACATTATTACATGCTACAGTAGGTGTTCTCTAGACATAATCCCTTTCAGTAAGTTGGCAATGGTAAATGAAAGAGATTAATATAAACTGAAAAATATGCAACACATTGAAAGGAACTTTGACAAACACACATTTTCAATGAGTATAATAATAAAACATATGCGTATTACAGACGTTGTAAAACGTACATTCATTATATTTTACCGGCGATACTAAACTAGTGATGTTAAACAGTATGTTCGGTTCGACGCTGCATAAAATGATTTTTGTTGGGCCACCAAATACCAGCCAATGCTACAAGGTGAGTGTAGTTGAAGAATGAATGGTCATCTGTGTGATGTTTCAACATTTGGCCAACAAGGAACTCAGCAAACATGGCAGTGTGTCAACACTGGTTCGGGGTAATTTTGTTTGACTCATTACAGTGTTTGATCAGGTCAAATTCACCTCTCTACAGACTAACTGGGAAAGAAACCAAACACGGGCATTTCACCTTCAACGCCGTGACCACAGCAACATTCTATCTGATGTTTTTTTTGTCTTTCTGTTGGTTACAGTATACTGGCTATACTGTACTGTACACAGCTGCAACATGATCCATGATGAATAAAACACATTCATTTAAAACTGAATTAGACTATACAGGAAGAGCAGGAGCAGCACTTCCTCTACCTCATTACAGTACCATAACTGCAATGAAAACAAGTAAAATACATACATTACTATTAAATGAGATAAATAAAATGCAAACCATAAAACCACTTTATAAATAATACAAAGTTTAGCTATTGATCTGAAACATATACCATAGTAAATAAATGCAAAATGTCATATGTTAGACAACATTTATTAAAAGATAATAATAATATACAATGATTTACCTGGTGTAATGCCTGGTCCAACTTCTTCCATTTTGAAGTCTAAAAATGTTATCCACTCATCCCTCAAAGCACAAAATGTGTCTAAATGAATTCAATTTAAACGTTACTAAACTCCTTAAACGCAGCACCACAGTAACTTTCACAAACGTACCCTGGTCTCTAATAATATTATTAGCAACAGTTAGTTTCCTGATTTTGGTGACTCTGCATCACTTCCTGAAACAGCTAAAGTAATGAGAACAAACCAACAAGGAAGCCACAGTCTGGTATTTTACTCTACTGTATACAGTAGCTAATGACATAAGTACAGTATACAGTAGGTTAATGCTTTCTATCAGGAAGGATTAAGGAAGATTAAGAAAAAAGATTATAACCACTAGGGTTTATACCTGATAAAACGTTCACCATACTTTGTTGTGTCCTGCCATCCACACCCACAGAAACTCACAAATAGTTACCCATATAGCCTACCCATTCATCTGTGGCAGTGAAAATGTGTTCCCTTTTTCACTTCCTTTGCAATATACTTGAAACTGTAAAACAAACATGCAAAGGTAGGATATTTCAAAATGATAAATATACCTTGGCCTAAAATAAAAAATTTTTAATGGAAAGATAATTATTTTACAAAGCAAACTTTAACAGCAGTGTGATTATACAATGGTCAGTTTTATACATCTATTCTTGTTTACACGTTTATGGTAATACATTGTTTAGACACTTGACAAGATATTGTCAAAAATGTTGTCCTGATCATGTTCCCCAGGAAGTAACAGTCTTAACTTGTCTAGTTTTATTTAATGTATTTTATTTAAGTTGAATGCATTGTGAAACTGTATCTAACTGAAATCTGAATTCAAATAGGGCAGGTGCTTTCAACTGATTGTCACCAAACAACACCATTCTGACTAGGAAGCTACATGAGGACCACATGTGACCTTAGGGATGCATTTAATCCTGAAAGCCGCTGGCTTTTGAAAAATGTATATATTTGCATGCATTTGATTATTAACAAACAATAATTAATACATGGGAATGTTGTTATATTTTTATTGTGATTTCACCAGTGAGCCAGTTATTGCACCAGTTATTGACTGCAGTCAGGACCACCTGCAAAGCAGACCACCAAGGGGCCATGGACCACTGGTTATTAATCCCCTGAAATAGGGAGATAGACTGGTACCACCAGAGGGCAGCATACAATTAAAATAAAAGCAAATATACCAAACGTCCCTTCATGGGTGTATATGTAGGGACCTGCAAAACATTTTAGCTTGTCTTTGTCAATGCAGAACTGTGCTTGAAATACAGGCTAAAAATCTTTACATAGATGAAGGATAATTAATACTAAGCCAGTCTGACTAATGGTTGCTCATCCCCCAAGATAACAAGGCGGGAAAGGCCAATGCAAAGTCAAGTCACCACATACAACGTAGAGAAATGCATTGGCCATTTTCACACATTCACAGCTCCCACACCCAAGTGATGCCATTTCCAGTGGATGAACAGTGTCACATTCCTCTTGTGTTCCAAATACAGTATGTCTACTTTACAGTGAGATGTGAGAGAGAAAAGACACACACACACACACACACACACACAGACACACACGTTGTCTTCGTGACCCGATGACCTTAGTGACAATTAGCTCGTGTTTATTTTGGCCATTTGCTGTTGGCCCCGTTATTCATCCCCAGTTTTTGCTTTAAAATCATACGTTTATTAACTTGTCTGGGATATTAGTATTCCAGCCACAAAATTACTTTGCAAATCTTTGCTTCACTCGAATATCATTATGTATGTTGTTTTCATTCTTAGATATTTCTCTCCAAAACAATCTAGATGTTGTAATGGATATAACAGAACTCTTTTCTGACTTGTAAAACTCCTCATGAACAGCAGGGCGATCCATGGTCATCCATCTTTAAATACAATTTCCTGTTGGTAAAAAAAATTATTCTAATGTCTTCCAACTCTAGTAACTAACAAAGCATGACCGGGTCATTACCTTTTGTTGGGGCTTCCTTGAAATCACTGTCTATTAGTTGGCTCAAATCAAATCCATCCAGCCTGAGTTTAATAAGAGAATATTTTGCTCCTATATTTTAACCTTATTATCTAATATCCGGTCCTTAGTCCTCAGTGTATTTCCAGTACTTGGACTGACTATCTATACAAGTGAGCTAGCTTCAGAATAGGTTTAGAACCTTGGCCCTTGAGAGCAAATAAATGTTCACCAGAGCAAGCAACTTTGTGCTGTACTCCACCTTTAACTAAAATATCACCTAGTGTATGTTAATGTGTAATGTAGATTTAAGTCAAATGGCATTAATGATATGGGGCGGCATAACAATGTATTTACATTTACAGCATTTAGCACCTTTGATCCAAAATGACTTGAAATCAGAACAAATACTGTACAACAGTTACAAGCAAACATAATAATGACAGCAGCATGTCCCAGCTACAGGTACAACATGCATGATCTATTATACAATGTCATACATTTCCCAGAAATAACTTCCAAAAGCCTAAGTGCTAATTATTCTAAGAGCAAAAGAGCATTTTGACCATGTAGAAATCAAAATGCACTGTATACTTAGCTTCATTTCTTTTGCTGTATTACAGTACATACTACTCCTGAAAGCGCATGAAAGCATGCAAGCGTAATCAGAAGTTTCATCTATGATTACTTATTACTTATTGAGAGTTGATTAGTCGACAGCCCAAACATTCGGTCGAAAATATGTGTGTCACCACTTTAAAAGGGATTTACAAGCTGTTTGCTCATAAATACAGGGAGCAAAAATGAAAAATGACCTCTATATAAACTTGTTATGTGGAGTCCTCTTAAGGCCAGGGGTCTGGCTGGTACAGTACATCTCGTATTACTGTACACCTATAACGTTCATGTTACCAGCTCACTTACTGTACTATGTCAGGAAAGCTCTCTAGCTCATATCTACCCAACTCTGAGGCTGGTTCAGAGACGACTAAAGTGGACGGAACGAGAAACAATGCGCAAACCAAGGAAATGGAGTGCAATCTTGAAATGGAAAACTGAAATGGGAAGAGGTCACTAGCTGAAATGTTATTTGGATGCTAGCCTGCATAAGAAAGGAACTGTGTTTGGTTTCTCATTGTGAGTCACCAGCAGGGCTCATTGTGATAAGAAAATAAATCTAATGTTACCTGATCTGGTATAATGTGCACCAATTACCAGTCCATTGCACTTCATTACAGGACTGTAATAGGGCCGGGGGTCAGTGCTTGGGATGGAGTGGCAGAGGAAAATTGAGTCGCCGTTGATAATATGATAAAAACTGACAGTGAGAGGGGCCCTGCAACAAATTATTGAAATTTACAGTTGATAGAGAAACACTATAACCTCATTTGGTAAGCAGCTGGCAAGCACTTGTCCAAAGCAGACCCTCCAACACAATGAGTTGCTTATGGAAGGAGGGAAATCTAAAACTAGCAGAATAGTTTTAGACTCATGCTGACTGGCGTCTGGCACAGTTGCCTATCACTATCCACAGTAAAATCACACCGAGGACGCTAATGGACTCGGAGACTGGAGAGGATATGGACGGTAACAAGTGTGTGGGTGGAGATGCTCTGTGCAGTCTGTGCAAGTAAATTATGTGAGCCTGACATTACTTTCTTTGTGTCCGTTTCCTGACAATGGAATAGAGAAGTGTGGGGACAGACAGAACACAGAAACAAACTACAGTATATATGTGAAATATTACTTTCACATTTGGATTAAAGCATGTTTCTGAAAAATTACTAAATTGTGGAATATTCTCATGTATTGTATATGTTGGCTGAATCAACTGGCAGCCATTTGTTTGCCCCATGGCTCAGGGCTCCATTAGAGGCCCACTGAATACACAAATCAAATAAACTACGTCAGACATACATTTTCTATCCATCAAGCTATTCAGATTGTGTTTACCTGAATGAGAACTATTCTAAAATGTTATTAAAAAACTTAAATGGAGTTTAGGTGTGGAATAACCAGGCATAGGAAATGATGAGCAAACAGCAGGATAAGATTCCAATTACTATTGAACAAGCAGTGCATAGACTAGTAAAGAGGAAAATAGCTCTGACATTTTCCACAGAGGGTGCTCCCAGCTGACAGGCGTTTCCGCGAGTGAACGAAGCGTATTCCACTCCTAGGCTTCAAGACGTTCACAGGGTGAGGTCGCCCATGGCAGAACTGAACAAAGATCCCTGTCTCTCTTAAGGGTGCTATTTCACTTATGTAAAGCTCTCTTTGGGCTTCCTGCTTTGATAATATTGCCATCATTTTTCAACAATGTAAACTAAAGATGGAGGTACTGCATTGCGTAATATTAACCATAATCTAAGTCTTGTCCTATAAGCAATATAGCCTATACAGTATATTTTTAAACCACTCTATTACTGCATTTCCAATAATTCAACAAGGCCATAGCATTACCTTGTACTGTAGGACATACCATTTATGAAGCATTTAACAGACCATTTAAATTAATCTCACATATCTAAATAGACAATATATTGAATGCATGCTTCGTTGATCAGAACTGTTGTGGAACTACTTATCAAGTCACTATCTTTAACTAATATTTAAAGATTATTTTGCTTTCATCTACTGTCTCAACTCAGCTGAAATCACTTGACATGATAAGACAGTCAATTTGGATGTCAATTATGGTACAGTAATCACACCGGCCAACAGATAACTGTGACTTTATTTATTTATATGGGGTCTTGTGCGTGTCTACTTGAAGATAATAATTTTGAGAGAAAGTTTGCCAGCTAGACTCAAAGTGATTGCAACATTTCTTCGTTGTTCTATTTATTGGGCTAAAAGAGATTCAACAGATTAATTAACAACAGCAAAAGCAATATGCCATCCACAAATCGCTTCTAAATCATTGTCCTTGCCTAAATAGGTCACTCATATTGAAGGTATGTACTTCAGATATTTATGGATCCATAAATAACTATAAAGTAGTGACTACCTCATTGGCTCTCACCCTCAGTGTGCAGCATATTTAATTTGACTTAACAATTCTTTATATGGTTTTGCAATGTACTGTACATCCACACAGCAAAATTACCAAAGCAATTTTAGAGTAGCTGATTGATAAAAGTTAAGCTGGTTTTGTATCGGCAGTAAACTTTCGTCATGAACTGTTGGAGGTATACTGTATGCAGCAACATGTTTGGGAATCTAAATAGAGAAAGAAATGTTCACTACATATCGCAGTTAGACATATATTTATCACTTAGCAGTAAACTAGAGTTGGACGGTTTCTGTGGTTATTGTTATAATGGGACCAAAGTATACATTGATGGAAACATACTGTATCTCCCTCTTCTCAACAAATGAGGGCTCAACATGATAGGGTCAGTATCAGCTGACATGAACTGTCCTTCAAACTTAATTTATCTCTCCCTTATACTAAGATTTAGAAACATTTGTGTGTTAAACTGGCTGGGTCTGTGATAAGGATGTGTCTGTTTCATAAAGGTAAGATATTTTTTAATATATTATTAAGAATGCACCATTGTGTTCTGATAGCTGATAGTGGCATTGTTTTTACAAGCTAGCAATGTACAGTAGAAAAAAGGGATGCGAAATTCCCTTCTGTGGGGTGAGCTAGTCTCATTGTGAAAATACATATTCATTTGGTGAGTGAAGGAAACTAACTTTGTAAGGGGAGATATTCAAGTAGTTTTTTTTTAAATTATGTGAAATACCAAATTACTAGGGTAGCATAGTGTTGTAGTTCTGTAATCAACCACAAGAGGTCAGAGCTCATCTGCAAATACCATTCAATTACTTGGCAGTTTATTCTGCTGCTGATCTGCACTTGCACTGTTAACCAATATTATAAAAGCAATTGCCTGAAAGATGTGCATAATAATAGGTTTACTTAAAAATGCATTGCACAATTAATTACTAGTATCATTATAACCAATTAGAGTTGTGACAATGTTGAAAATTTAGAAATATCTTTAAATTAGGCTACAAAAAGAATAACATTTAAAACAAGACTAAAACCATAGAACAAAAATACCTATTTTAGAATCAGTTATTAAGAGGCAACTACATTTTTCAAGCATTGTTTCTGTCTGTACTATATTAAATCAATGCCTGGTCAGGAAATATAAAAGTATTTCAAATGTGTATCTTTAATACTATGGTTAAACTATATTAATTAAAAATCTATATATGTATAAAGATGAGAATAATAGCATTCATTATTACGATAATTTACTAATTTGGTTACAAACCAAGAATGCCAGGGACAGCAAAAACTACTGACTAACAAGGCTTTGTTTAAGACATAACACTTTGAGCAGTCAGACAATCAGGATCATACTAGCTACCGTAATTTTAAGTACATTTAAATCTAGACTTGGATTTGTTTTTAATATTATTTTTAAGAAATTAACCATTAAACCCAGGGTTGTTACACTGTATTTGATTTACCTTTGTTGACTGATAACTAACACTGGTTTTGCAATATTGTCTGGCAAAATGTTGCTTCAACTAGTAAATATGAAAAGGTCACATATTTTTCTAGCCTACTGTTTTACCAATCCATATAAACACAGCATACAGTATTACCAAACAAGATCACTAGCTGAACTTGTAGCATCAGTGACCTGGTTGACTTTTTCACAAGTGATGTACAGTGAGATTACATGCTACATAATAAAGTCTCAAATATATCACATTCTTATTCAAAAAACAATGCCTATATATTTAGTATAACCCCACCCCCCAAAAAATAAAAAAATAAATAATAATAAATGTAATTATTGAGTATCATTGTTTTTGCTATGCAAACTATTCAGTGTACTGTACATGGACCATTGCACTGGAAATGTGAACACCGCAAGTATATAACGACACTACAGACATAACCTCCTGTTAATATATTTGTGATCTGAGATTGTTGGGCAAGCACAAGATTATTGACTTGTAGAATGATGGGGTGTCTTGTTTATACACTCAAATATACAGTATATACTGTAGTGTGTGCCATTTAACAAAAAAGCTGTTGATGGTCATCAGGTGAACATACGTTCTATAACACAGCAAGCAAATGCTGGTGATGGACATTTAAATCAAAAAAGCCTGTTAATGTATCTGTCCTTAGCCATTTCTTTCATATGCTCTGCAGCCTCATACTGTATATCACAGAGTGGAGAAACAGTGTATTCGGCCAGATATTATTTACTTCCCCGGACTTTAGCTACTTGTTATTTTCATTTTCAGCTGGAAAGCAGATCTCTAACTTTCAGCAAATGGCATGGGACAAGAGGAAGCGCGACTGCCTACCAGACAGACGAGCGTTCCACTCGCTGCCTCTTAACAAGCATAGTAATACATCAGTCAAAACCAATAATTTTACTATTAATGAAATTCCAATTTGCCTTCAGTGCATTTCACGTTGACATTTTCCACATTGCAACAGTGCTTTGATAAAGTTTTTAAAATGCAAAAACGCATCTAAGAGGCTAAAGACCAGCCCGGGTGTCAGTGTGCCTTGCAGAGGACTATGGTACTTAATTTTTTATCACCATGTGCCCGGGGCACTGGAAGCCTGAATGTTAACATTGGCTCCATTTTCATTATCATCATATGATTATGGATTTTACTGCATTTAGCTGATAATACAACTAGGAGCTCACCTTAAAAGAAGTTGCTTGAAGGTTTCATTTCTGCCCAAATGAAATTTTCATTTGACAAACAAGTATAATTAGGCTGCACTTCATGTTCAGTGTCAGTCTGTTTTCTGATTGAACTTAGACCAATTTGCTGCCACTAAATGAGTTTGAATAATTTCCATTCTGGATGTCTCGGGGACATTAGCTTTGGGAGTGCTAAGTGGCAGTATGCTTTTTGAAGTTGCTGATTATTTGATGTCACCCCCTCTCTACCTATATATATATTTTCCCGCTTACTTCAAAGTTAACAAGAAAAAAAAAAGACTCCACATTGCCTACCTTGGAGTACAATGAGAATTTGAAAGTGTTTTGGACAGGTCTGGGAGGCAAAGTGAAAATGACTTTAATAAGTGTGTAATACACTTCGTTAACGTCAATGCTCTTTGCTCCTTCACTATATTTCTTTCATGTGGCTACTATTATTGTACTGAATGAGTGGATTTGTTTCTGTTGAAACTGTTCACCTAACTAATATAACACTATCACTTTCATTAAACCTGTTAATTACAAATTAATAAATTATGAGACCTGTTACAGTTGGGTCCTATTTGTGATAAAATGTTACTCAAAAATGTTTAGTACCAAACGTCATTCCGCTTGGCAGTCAATGAACAATGTGCACTTACTGTAGTACTAGGCAGAAATGACAGTGTAGACACTACACACAAACAGTTTATGGCGTTAGATTGAAATATAGAATAGCTCATACCTGGTACTGGTATGAATTATTCTTTATTTTAGTCAAAAGCCATCATTGTAATAGCCTTTGGCTTGACTTAGCCACATTAGAAAAAAATATGATCGTGAATAGCATATTTGCGTAACCCATTTACTCCCAAGAATAACATACTGTACACTACTGTAATATTTACTAAGATATAGGAACAAAACACATTAATATGATAGAATGTCATTGCTTCTCCTTAATAAAAATAAGATGTGGGGTAGTTGCTCTGTGCTGAACAAACAACCACAGGTTCTCTCAAAGGGACTTATTTCCGTTTATAATGGAGAACCTATTCCTCTTCGTTATTTTTTAAGTATATTTCCTGATTTTAGTATGAGTCTACTCTACATGTATGATGTATGCTGCAGTGCAGCTGAAGATTATCTTTCAAAATAACAAATGAGATTGCTGGGGATTGCTTAGTTATATATTGTGTACATCTCAAGACAGATGGAAATTGATAATACATTATATGCTTTTGCAGACCTGAAAAGGTTTTAATGGAAATATATAATCCTTTCTGAATCTAAATAATGTTCTTCCTATCCTTTTGGCCTCTTAGCATGTAGAAAAAATATCTATCCATCCTTTCAGCATTGCAACGCTTAACTGGAGGTCACATATAAAAGCTGTACATGACGTTTGTGTTGTAGACTGCACAGGAAATAGCTCTGTAAGAGAACATACAGTATATCACTATACAATATCACTGACTTTTATACTCATACATTTCTTTAACCATATTTGTAGATTAAAAATAACTCACCATAGCCCACATTTTGTGGCTTTCTCTACAGGTGAAGTTATATGCTACTATAAATGTGGGCTTGGTTGCCTCAAGTTACCATCCTGATCACAAGCTCCACATTCTGTTAATCACTCTACTTGAAAAGAGATCTAAAGTCTGAAAAGTGTATGATATAGGCAGTGCCATTACGTGTCAACCATAGCTATAAGCAGATGATTGGACCACCTTCATCCAATCAGACATCACCGATGAACAAACCCAGACCCTTATGCTGCCTTTATCAAATGAATGCAGATTGGCCTGGGTATTCTAAACAGTGGATCCAGAGTGACTTGCAGAGAATGTGGAGCTTGTGAGATCAAGATGGGTTCATGGCCTTGCAATGTCACTGTATGGTTACATGGACCTCTGTGAAATGTCCAGTTCTTTACTACTATAACTTGTCATTCAATCAATCAATCTTTATTTATATAGCACTTTTCATACAAATACATGTAACACAAAGTGCTTCACACTTCAAAATCATTAAAAACAACCAAAGTCATTAAAAACAATACAATATATACCAAAAGTAATACAAACACCCTATATAACACCCATCCTCCCAACCCTCCAATCACAAACAAGCACCAGAGAAAAGAGAAAATCAAGCCCAAACATCCGGAGTCCCATTCCCACCATCCCCGAAACACTAAAAATCTGGGGACCCCCAGACCCACTCCCCAACCACTTCAATCTCAGTCAGAGAATGGAAAACTGAAGGAGTGTCACTTGGGGAGTTTATGTATGTCACCCATACATAAACTGTACATACCATGCTAGAAGATTTTGGTCATAGCGCCCATTTAGTAAGTAGTGAATAATTTCTAAATATACAGCATGTTCCTAGAATATGACACATTAGTCAAAATAAACAAAAATAAAGTTTTAGCAGTAATTAGACCAAGTTTGAAATGACCACTAATCTCCCTTGGTAAGGATTTCAATAGATTAATTCTCTCTTAACCCACTCCACAAACATGAACAGTGATAAATCCCAAATCAGATTTTGGTATCTACAGCCGATGAGACAGTCCCCATCTATGAAAAAGATTATTTGTCTTGGCAGCTATAGGGCATTGTCTGCATTACTATACTGGTAATAATGAGTAACATCGAAACCTTTGATCTCAGCTGAAGCACAATGATAATAAAAAAAGAGTGCATTCACTGCTAAGATATTATCATCAAAGTTCTGGAGACCCCAACGGCCTATGTTGCACTATTAAAGGGGACCTCCTCAATTTATTTTTGGGAATTACCCTTGTGGTGAATACTAGTACTATAAAGCTGTTGCTGTTGTGGTGAAGCTCACATGTTCCCCTCCCTGAGTGGTTGGCCCACCTCTCTACTCCTTCCCTACAACGCTAGGTAATATGTTTAAACCATCTTCCATCCCCCACCTGAGCCATATGACATTTATTGCACAGTTGCATTTCAAACTTAAACAGAGAACTGGGCAGGGAATTTGGGGTTTGCCGGGTGCTATAACGCAATTGAGTAGTATATCTTTAATGGCAGACTTGATTACATAGTATCACATGCGAGTTTATCCTCTTAAAGAACCATCACCATCATCGCCCCTGTACTCAGATCTATGGCCAAACCCCAGGTGATTGACAGGTGCCTGCTACAGGGTTGTTAGGAGTCCGTTTGTTGATTTAGCCGTGTTTTCCTCTCTTTGAGTGACTGATCTGCAAAGGTACACATAAAGGCCCTCCTTCAGCAGTGTACACAGAGCACTTCGAAAGGAGTACATAAAAATGCCTCTACCCGACGCAACATTAAACAGCGAGAAGGGGGATGGAGGGGCACGGGGGACTCAAACAAACGATGGAGAGTGGCAAGTTTGCATTCGCCCATACCAACAAGCCCCTATCTCATTAACAAACCGCTGAAATAAAAGGGTGCTTTTTTGGCTCACAGCTATAAAAAAATTATCATAGTGATGATGTTCCTCAGCCGTCAACAGAGCTGTGATAACGTTGTTTGATGATGACTTTCCCATGAATGTTAAGCAGCCGCCGCGGCAGAGGAAAGGAGCTTATCAGTGCCTAATGCCCATCTCTAATTCCTGCCCTTCTTGAACTAGCCATTTTCTAACAGCGTTAACTGTCAAATTTACATCCCGTCTTAATGCCACTAAAGAGTACGGGGGATGAAGAGTAAATGACAGCAGTGTAATGAGGAAGGCAAGGCATTCCTTTCCCCTCTTCCTCTCCCCCTCTCTTCCTCTAAGGAGAAGGAGATTTCCACAATCTGCAGGCTTTTCTTCTGCCCTGTGCCATGATGCCATGATGGAGAGCTTACCTGCGAACCTAGGTGCAAATGAGTTACATTAGCAGGGGGCTCTATTGTGATGAAGAAAAGCCAGTGAACCAAATGGGATGAAAGTGAACAATACAGTTAGGTAAAATCTAGCAACAGCTGGAGAAAGCTCAATTTGATCTAAATGCCTAGCAATGCCAACAAAGACGTAATGTAATTTTCTATGATTTGTGAACAGAAGGGGAATGCGGTGTTTACAAAGCACAGAACAGGCTAGCAGATTACCATTATGGTTTCTCATGTTTAAATGTAATTATATGTAACTTTAATCAGAAAATAATAAAGACAAATCTTGAGCTGAGCTATTATATTATTATTAGTTTAGTATTAGACAAAGTAGTACTGCATTAATAGCAGCAGTATTAGCAAACGGGTTTTGCAGTCAGCTAGATATTTAACTAATCTGTAGTTGTAATGTAAATGTAAGTAGAGATATCAGTACCTATTCTAAATCCTGGCTAACTAAACTTCAAACATACTGTATTCCATTGTACTTGTTTGATTCACTTACTGTAGCTGAACATGTACAGTATAAGTGCAGTTACCAGCCATGCTATTTTTACATTAATTAGTTGGTTCACATTGAGTTAAAGACTATTAATGAATAATATTAAAATAAAAATTGAATTAAATTACAATAATAACTAAAATAAATTATGTTAATGGTATATGAGAAACTAACACTAATATCAGAAATTACATCACCATCATTTTGAGCTAAGAAATGTTAATATAAATAAATAAAACGTAATGTACATTGTATCTTTACAGCATGTATTCTCACATGAGTTAAGAGATTCAAATTCATTGTTCTGTCGGTATAGAATGAGCTCTCTCTACCTACAGAAGACAGGTAACCATGATTGCCATGTAGGTTAAAGGCCTACATGGCTGACTCCACCTTTAACCAAGAGTACGTGTCATGATTTGTATTATACTAGGCCATTTCCTGGTTGTAAGGAATACTTTTTCTATCACCACAAACTTCTTCCATGAAATATTCTGTTGTTCTCGAGCACAAAAAAGCCACGAAAAAACGAATGAATACATAAATAAATAATTAATGAAGAAATAAATACAGACAGCACTGACAATAAAAAGAACCACACAGTCATACACAATCAGATGGCGCCGTTTTCTGGCAAAGCATTTGAAACTCGAGGGCAACAGTTAACATACACGTATGTGTTTAACACTCTTATCTAGTCGTGAGCTTACAGGCCATTCTTTACCATACAGCAGTGGGGCTTCAGCGAATACAAACGTTTAGAGGTATACGGCCAGTCCACATGCACAGCTGTACCTATATGCCACCACATCGCTAGCCTTGCAAGACCATCCTGATCTGGCAAGCTGCTGTTTGACTATGCTATGGGCGTGGTGTGATGACTCAAAAACAACAATGGTGGTTTCTACAGATAGACAGATGGTTCATCCAATCACCTGCCAAGTATTTTTTTTAAATGCCTGCCCTTTGAAACCATTGAAATGGTTGTGTGCATAGAACTATGTTATGTCCGAGTAACAACCATATGGTGTGTCAGGTTACCAAGTCTCGGAATACAGTCTAAGGACATCATAAGGCAACTGCTTATGGAACCTTTAAAAGAGGCCTACATGCCTCCCTCTCATCTTGGCTGCATTGAGAGTTCTACTCCTGCAGCGACTGCAAATGAAACATGTTAAATGTGTCTAATGCCTGCATGCAATTTATGATGGCATTTAGGCTTCATAAGCTGAATTGGGTGATAGCATATCACCCAAATTAATTCATTGGGAAATATTTCACATTGTTCAAAGGCATTATTCTTTTGTCAATGTTAATAGATAACTATAAGGCCATGCACACAAATTAGCTGCAAAAAAAACAATTGTCTGCACTGTAAAAGGTATAGTGTAGCTGGAAAGGGGGAAGATAACATTTACTACAGTAGCTGCCAGAATCAGCAAGGTCCGGTTCATATCCAATAAAATGTAAGACATGTAAGAGAAAAGTTGCACCCCATACTGTTTTATTCAACTGTGCATTTTAACCTATTGATGGATGTGTAGTCTATTTCATCAGGAAGATGAATGACAGGGTAGGCCATCCATGATTGAATCTCTGATCATCTGAGTGCAGCATTTTAACAGTCAAACTGAGCTAATTTCATGCAGATCTGGTTGCCTCCAGTGAAACTATCCAAAAGGCAGAAGAATTTACTGATTTGGAGTGGAATGAAAAAACAGATAAATTGTGAAATATAGTTGAAGGGCTTCCTAACCTTTGAGAAGCAATATTTTAATTTATATGTATCATTTTATCTTGGTTTGATTCTCCATCTGTGCAGCTCTGAGAGTATACCAATTAAACCTCAAATATGGTGAACTAATTGTGAAACTAAGAGGCTATTGAGGCAGTTGTTCAGTGTCACAAACATACTGAGATAGATCTGCTGGTGAAGGTATCATTGTACTCCCTTTGCAACTATTTCACAGACAAAATATTTGTCATATATATATATAATATATGATTCAAACTAAGGAAATTTAGTTTTTTTTTTTCAAAGGGTTTCAAAACACAGTAGACAATATATAAAAGATAGACATTGGTTGTGATATCATTGTGGATGTATCAGGATGTCACTCATTAGTGTCTGAAGGCAATTTTCAAGGTAGTTGTGCCTCCATTAGGTGAGTATAAATGCCACATTTTCATCTGCAATTGGCTGACTGGTTCATGTGACCTCTCACAATTGGCTGACTGGTTCACGTGATCTCTTACAATGGGTTGACTGTGTCACGTCCACTAGCAAACTACCATTCAAGCCTTGATATCATCTTATTGGACTTCTTTAAAAATCAACACATCACACCTATCAGACACTTGCAGAAATTTGCTACATTTACCTTTATAGAAAACATAATTACTTCTTGGTATTATTATTGTTATATTTAGAGAAATATATTGATGATCTTTCTCATTGACTTCTGTTTTGGAGCCAAGAACCTTGTGACCATCAAAATACAGTAACTACATCTTACACCCTTTACATTAAGCCAATGCGGCTATGGCTGCTGCTTGTTATGATTATATCTAAATAACACACTATTATGTCATCTTACCATCCACAGCTATGGTTTGTCTCTGACGAAGGAAGTTGTGGTCGTTTGCAGTTGTTGAGCTCTGCCTGTGGGCACAATGGATTTGACACAAGAGGGCTGATGAATCTCATCACTTTAATGTGTTTATGCTGGCTAAGCATATTACTGTTCAATGGAGTGCTACAAACTTACTTCGTCTCTCTCTCTCTCTCTCTCTCTCTCTCTCTCTCTCTCTCTCAGTACACCACCTTTCATATGGCTCTGCTAGGGCGGAATCCCCAATAAAATGGACAGCCTGTCACCTGTGGATAATAGAAGGTAAGCCGTGTCTCAGTGATTTGTGTCATCTGTTAGAAATAGATCTTGACAAAAACAAAGTGGAGGCAGACATTAGTTTGACACCTTAAATTCAGCCAATGACTGTCTCTCACCAATCCACAAATTATCCCTTTTATAAGCTTTTCACAGTTAGTGCATTATTCGTATCTTTATTGCCCCCACATTACCTGTCTCATATTCTAATCAATGGGACTGGCTTCCTATAAGACAGCTAACACCAAGTATTAATTAAAATGTCATGCCTCCAAATCAATATTGTAGTGTTCAAATAGTTCAAACAGAACTTATCATAACTGCAGTGATAAGTGCTGTTGGGTGACAGGTGAGTTGAAAAAGAAACAGATATATGAGAATAGTGTGACGGAATTATACAGAGAGAACATGTAACATTAAAATGTATGACCCCCAAATGCGTTACTTCATTCCTAACATTTGGAAATTATTCACACTGTCATGAATTGTGCCGGGCTAAACTGACACATCCATAAGTCAGCAGCAACAGGCCAGGGGGCGAGACACAGGAACTACTGTATTTAGCTTGACATATCTAACGGCTGTGTGTTAAAAGTGACTACTGCACACTCATTTGGGAAGGTGGCTGTCAGACTGGAATATATGAGGGCAGCATTAATCCATCTGATTTAAAGAGACACTCATCAATTTGTGTCCGGAATTGGAAAACTCCAACAACGCATGTCCCTCCCACACCTGACTGTTCAGTGGCTCACACTCCTCTCTACTCCTTCCTGAACAAAGCTCTTAAACTCAGCCCCTCCCCTTATAGCCACCTACACATAAATGGAGTTGTGTTTCAAAACATAAAAATTTTAGCTCTAATCTGACAAGTATTTCTGCCTATAAACAGTGGGCTAAATTTTAAATGTTATGTTTTCAGGGCGCTACAACCAAATTGAGGAGTGTACCTTTAACTAAGGTTGCTTTCGGGAAGAAAAAAAAACACAATGGATGCTGGGATTTTTACGTTCCTAATTTTTTTTTTTGCAAATTGTTTGACACAAAACAGATGTATACTGTGCAAAGTTTGCTTTTCCATTTCTCATCAAAAAAGTTAATGAAACTATGAACTACTGGCATGCTTGCATACAATATTTATACCATTATGTGCAAGTAAGGCAAATAAGGTGAATTCAAAACTTTGTGAGGTTTTACACTCAATGAAAGACAGTGTTCAAAAGGAATACTTAGGATATGGATAGAATGTGACACATTCTGTCTGAGTAAATATGGTTTAATAAATGAATTAGCTTCATAAATAATGGCTGTAATGACATTTTAGGGGACAATAAGCCTAAGCGTTGTCAGGAAATAGTTGATGTATGAGTTTCATGCCTCAGCGGTTCCTCAAAATGAATAGGCTTGGGAAGATAGCAGGGGCCTGCAACCAGCCTATTTTCTAGAATTATCTACTTGTTGTCAATTTGCACAGTGGAATTACACATGCAAATTGAACTGCCTGCACAAACACCACTTGGAGATGATAAAAACAAATTAACAAAGGCTATAGAAGGAGGATTTATTTCACTGGCTAACCCAGGTCAAGCAATACATGTATTTTACAATTGTGTGTACCCAATTTTGGTGTAATTATATCAGCAAATTATTCTTTGTAATCTTATTATTTCCCCCCAACCTTCTCCTTACACACATAATTAACTTCCATTGTATCCTTGTGAAAAATAAATAAATAAATAAATCTACTTGGCTCTGCATCAGAGTAACACAGAATAATCTAATCTGAAGTACATATCCTCACCTTCCTGCCTAAAATATTTGCAAGTGGGTAAAAGGTAAGGTTTAGTGATACTGTCTAGTAAAACTACTAAGGGAGCAGGAAAGTCTACATAGCAAAAGAATATTAAAATGTATATAATCGGCTCTTAACATCATCCTTAAACTGAGTTGAAAATTAAGAGTACTGGACCTCCACGTTTGCTATTAGATATCTCATTTACTTTGTACACACAGTGCTAATCTGCACTAATGAATTCTGCCACACCAAGCCAGATCGAGATGACTTAAAATTATTACTACTTCTACAGATATGCCTTCCCTCATTTAAGGCTCAATTTGGCTGGCTCGCAAAAACAGTCTGTCACAGTAAGATACTAATAATTAGGGTTTTAAGATGATTAGTTTATCTCCGTGCTCTTACAGTACTGCCTCTTATCCACCATGGCCAAAACTTAATAAGAGGCTCTAAGTTTTAAACAGCCAACTCCAAATTACCAAGAAATGATGGAAATAATGAACTGGGGGACATGCCAGAAGAGAGGGAGGAGGCATGCACAAAGACAGATCAGACCACTGAAGAATGAGAAATCACACAAAATGAGAAATAAAAGAGGGACAGTGAGTTACAAGACAAAGTAATAAAAAAAAAACATCCAGCACTGCCCAAAGTGTTTGCTATTATGTTAACAAGACTGAACTACCTTCAGTGTACCATGCCCATCAAATTGTCATGTAGGCTACTGTAATTTAAGTCATGTTAATGCTGATGGAGTGACACCAGTTAATGGATGCATATTTTAGGGGATATTTTAAATGTTCAAGATGACATCAAATTTTCTTATAGCCACAGTTTACTATGCATTTCTCCTCTCATGTAGGAGACAGGGTCAAGGGGATCTTCAAGTTATAGTCCATAAATGAATCGCTGTCTACTCAAACTTGATTGTAACACATCATCAATATAAAACTGATTATTTAATTTAGTGTGTAGGTCTCTTCTACATTTATAGCAAAAAATACAGGGTATAATGTATGTACTATTGGCTTTGCAATAAGATGCAACGAAAAGAAACCCTAATGTGAATAAGTGTGAAAGAGCAATTTAAGGGTATATGTCCCTTTGCCAATGCTGGAGGCTATACGATTTGCATGCTAATCATTCTAATAATAATGTAATGCCTCAAGCAGTTTGAATAAATTGCCAACCATTGGTCACAAAAGAAGGCTTATCTCCCTGAGAACATGACACAAATATATGTTAACATTTGCAACTTCCCTGGTAATGTCTGGGCATGTCAGCAGCCTTTAGATAGTCTTGTGGACTAAATAATCACCTCAATATTATTGCATCAACCATCTCTTTAAAACGTCCCACCACAGAAGATTGATCTCTTCTCCAAATTCTCCCCATACTTGAATCAGTTTTTAAGTTGAATGTAGGTTCAAATAGTAACTATAAACTATGCTACGTAATGTATTTCGCTAAGAGTATGCTATGAAATGGAATCATGGCCCATGCGGCATACTTGTGCACCGCAGCCAATGGAAGCTTTAACGCATATACTGGTTGCTAACCTAAGTACACATATACGTGATTGGTTGAGCGATCTAGTGTTAGCCAATGGACACGCTGTAATGTTTAACGTCACGTTGTTTACCCGGAAGTACGATTTGCTCTTCGATTTCCACTGCAATTGTCGGTTGTAGTCTCGTGAAATAATTGATTTATTTACTATTTCATTGCATTTTGTGTCAGCATGTACAGCGGACTTCTTCCATTGGGCTTGAAAGAAGATGATATTAGCTCAGATGACCTGGACGATTGTAACGTCCAGCATGAAAGAGAGGACAAGCGCTCTCCTGACGTGGAGCGAACTATTTGTCCACAAGTAGATGTAGATTCATCACACGCCACTGATCAAGAAAGTGAATCCTCCAGATGCAGCTTACCTGGCATTTCTCAGGAAATGTGGCAAGTATGTTGCTTGCCATATACAATATCCTAGTGAGCTAAATTATAAATATGTGGGGAAACACAATATGGCATGTTTTTTTTCTTTTAATTTTGTTATAATGAATCAAATGTTTGTATTACTGTCGTGAATTAGTGTACTGTGCATATGGGTATTGTGTTTGTATGCTACAGTACGTCGTCATGTAGTTTTGACTTAAATATGTGCATTTTTAGAAATTTCAAGAATTGCAGAAGAAGAAAGATGAGCTCACGATGACACCAATACCCAGAAGAAGACATAGAAGAAGACACAAGAAAGGTATGAACAGAGACTTTATGTTGTACTGTCAAAAGTATTGTACTAAACAAATGTTTTGTGCATGGTATTGGATATCAAACACAGAAACACATATATGTTACCAATACCATTGTACCAATACAAAGTGTACCAATACCAAGTTTAATACCAAAGTCCCATACTGAACAGTATGGATGTTACATCCTTACAACCTTTAAACAGTCATCATGTTACTGTATTCATATGAGGTTCCCACAAGTTAAGTGTACACTTTTTATGCTACTTTGTGGCTAATAGAATAATACATGCAAAATAATAATAATAAACACTAACATGCATTGTCTTGTGTCAACAGTAACAGCAAGCAAAGAGTTAATACAAGAAAGGTAAAATAACATGCATTCACATAATATGGAAGCAAATTCGAAGCCGTATAAGTTAAGTAACACAGTTGTTTTTTTACTTAAAATTCTATTCAAATTGAACATTGTCCGTTGTTCAGTTTATTGGCCGACAAACCAGTGTTTACACTCTGGTTTTGATCAGTGATAAAGCTGTGACCTTGATTCAAGTCTATGGTGTGTCCAATCTCATGATGATGATATAAATAATGAATCCTTTTTTTCACAGCAGAGAGCCTCAGATTGGGAATGAGAAGCATTTGGATGAACTTAAGCAGTATTTTGGTGTGAATGATAGATTTCAGCCCCCTGCATGTTCCAGACCCCCTCCAAAGGTAACAGCGCAACAAACCTATATGCTGAAGTTTAATTCCATCTCTATCATAGCTCATTTGATAACATATTACTGCCATCTATCCTCTGTTTTATTTGATAAAACACACATATTATGAAAATCCATATTGTAGCTCAATTTGACACTGAGAATTATATTAAGGATTATATTTGATAACATTATTGGTCTTCTCTGTTCTCCTGTTTTGTTGAAATGAAAGTAAACCAGATTTATTCTAACAGAGAAATGTCTAAAAAATATCAAGTTACACGTTGGTGACTTTTAGTGTGTTAGTAAAATAAACCGAATGTCATTTATTTCAAAAAGTACTTCCTGTTGAAAGTCAATGCAAATGTTTTTTATTCTTATCGCATCCTGCTAATCCCAAATAGCTAAAAGAAATTTAAAATGAACTCAAAATCAAAGCTCAGGGGTTAGATTAACCATATCCACATTTGTTAGGTTAATCAATATATAATAATTGGATGGTTGCCACGCTACATACGTTTTTATGAAAAGTGTCTTTTTATTTTAAAAAAGCATGTTAAATCACCAATAATACAACACTGACAAGAAAATTGCTATTAAAGCTAAAATGTACATTTAATGAACACAGTGTTGTTGTTTTCTATAAAAGCTATAAAGGAAGCAATTATTAAAATTTAAATGAAATGGAATATGTCATGTCAACACAATGAGAAAATGGCCTTCATTCATCAAATGCAGTTAAATGGCATGCAGTTCAGTGAATGGTCGTAATAGCACTTAAAGGGGATTTCTATATGCAGACTTAGCATATTTAGAGAGACAATACATTTAAATTACTCTGGCTCAAAGAATGAGAGTCTTTTCATTATAATTTCTGTTAATAAAAATAAAGACAAATGCAATTTTAAAAAGTTACCTCAGAATGAAATTTTAATTATTTAATTTAAAATGTGTTCATATCAGGTTAAAAATTTAAATATATCTTAAATTAAACTACAGCAACTAATATGTTCATTCAGAGGTAATTTAGAAAACAGACTACATAATGCCAGCACAGACCTGCAGTAACTCCATTCTGCCCCCTCTGGCCAATACATATAGACAGTCATTTTAATCATTGTCCTGTACTGTATATGTAAAATTCACTTCCCATAGAAAAGTAACTATAATTGCAATATCTTATTCTTCTGTATCATTTATAGTGGATGCCAATTGGGGCTGAAAAAAAGTGGTACTCCGCTTCGTTAGATAGTCTCGTCATTGCAGAACTGCATTGCCGTCACTAACCGGGGGCTTCGTTGCACCCCCTCTGCTTAGGCCTGTAATGGAAATGTGTAATTAAAGAGTCACATTTATGTTTAGTAATCTCCTGTAGCATTTCTAAGATTTCCCCACTAATATCCAATCAAAAAGGTTTTCATTTGTGAGGAATCTACATATTTGTAGTAATAGCAATCATATTAAAAATAAGGCCCTGGGGACTTTTGAAGTTACTCTTTGATATTTTTTTCTGCCCATTTAGAAAAAAAGAAAAAAAACTAAAACTAATTTTTTTCCCCTTTTGCAGTCCGGCCTAGAAAAGAGCATAGAGAGTGCCATAGCTGAAGGGGACATTGCAAAGGCGGAGGAGATGAGCGACAGACTTGCCACTCGAGAGGTACGTTGTGCTGATAAGAGATCTTTGGGGTGCTCCTGCTGTGACAAATCAGGCTAATGGATCCGTGGCCATTTCTCCTGCAAAGACATCGAGGAACAAAAACACATGCAGACACCCACTATTGAGTCCTGCAGCCCTTTTCCATTGAGTTAATGGAAAACCCTCCCCTTAGTTTTGAAGTGCTGCAGTGTCTAAAGGACTTTTGGCTCTGCTTTTTAATGAAGGGCACATTTCTTTCAACCTAACTGTTAAATCATTCTCCAGGTAAGTTTCATACCTTTGAAGTGTACATGTCCCTAAATGTAGTGCCTGAAGATTTGTAGCTAACCGCCTTGGCAGGCATCAAGGATCAAGTGGTTTGAAACTAATTTAGCAGAAAATGTATCCCACACACACATAATTGTGGTTTAAAAGACATCCAACTGCAGTAGTATTGCACATCTAGGGACTCACAATGCATTCAGTATCAAAGTAGATGTTCTTTGTCCTATTAGGTGTGTTACTTACATTAGGATAAAGTTTAATGGCCACAATCCAGAATTGTTGGCCTTGGTATTTACAGACATTGTACTATAAATAACCTTTGACCTGATTAGATTTGAAAATGGCTGTAATTCGTATTTGCTTGTTGCTGCACTTTCTATACATCTCAAACGATGATCTCAAAGCATTTAAATTATTTTTAACAAAACTTTTCTTTCGTATGTTCATTCATACCATTGCTAGCAAAACATAGTATTGTTTTGTTAGTAAGTGTACTCCATACTGTAGGTGGTGCCCGAAATGTTTTGCAGAGGTTCAGACCCAGAGAAGATTAAGTAATTCAATCTAAACTGTAATTTCTATTTTCACATCACGCTCTGCAATTTAAATGTATATTGTATTAATCATCAATGCTAGAAAATAGCATTGAAAGAGACGCTAAATATCAGTATTCTTCATATTTGATATGTATACATATGTTTCTTAACTACTGTCAAAGTAGTCAAATATACTTCAATGAAAGCACTTGCTAGTCTCTGGAAGAGTGGCACCTGCACTGTACTTTCAGAAAGCTTCTTAGAGCGTAGTGGATTGTGGTAGATTTACTGGAGGTTCCTCTATCATCTGCCTCGCATCCAGCCAAGAATATGACAGAGTTGACAGCAGTCTGGAACCATCCCATTGTTTAGCAATAATAGCATTCACATTGCAATACTACAATCATTTTCAAGTCACAACATAGATTTAGCATTTTTAAATATTTAATTTAAGAATAAAGATATTTGTTAATACAAGAAAAAAGTCACGATAGATGACTTAAGAACTTCTGACATCTGAAATAAAATGATTTCTGCACATCAGCGTTGTGGTTTATATTTCAGTAACTGATGCCGTTAGTATCACATTAGCTATTATTGTGGACTGAGGAGACCAAAATGTTTGTTTGCAGCACTCCATCTCACTTTTGACAGGAGCACTGTGACAAACATTTCAAGGATCAATAATCCCTGCAGTGGCCAGAATCAATTACAAGGTTATAATTGAGTGCCTCATTTGGTATGATTTGCCTTAGATTTTTAATTTGTTTATCGTCATAACAGCAAGACATGATTCTGCCAGGGCTTTCAGTGTAAGAATAGGGCCAGCTTTTCTTGGCTAAAACGTGAAAGCATTCTGACAGCTGTGAAGAACTAAAGAGCCCTTAAGGCATTGTTTGAAAGCAAAACCCCGGTATACTGTACTGTACACTTGGTGACAATATTTAAATGTATTTTCATCCTCAATCTAACAGTTTCATGTTTATCTTTTCAAAACAAAGGGGAATGGAGGAAGATGGAAAGCTTGCTGTCAAAATTCCTCTTTTTATTAAAACCTTGTTTGTTCACTGTTCACCGCTGTTTTGAGCTCTCTCAAATCACTTAATGATTTTCACGGCTCAGCTTTCTTCTTTTTAATCTTAACGTTAAAACAGTGGAGTAAGACCTTATTTGAAGGCTACTTAACAATTCTGTGATATGTGCTCTTTCATCTTGCTGGGACACCGTTGGAATATTATAGGTTACTGTGAGATTTTCTTCTCATTATAGTTTTTTTTTTCTCTAGGCGGTTTTACTTTGTTGTAGATGATTTTAAAAATCCATGCAAATTTTTTAAGTGAAGGTATTAAGACAAATGTAATCTCGTGCCTTTCCAAGAAACACAAAGTAAAGGCAAGATGTGGTCTTACCTTTTGACATCTAAGGCTCAAAAAGGCGAAGGCCATATTTTTAAGAATGGAGAAATCCCTTATGGGTTTTTGCAAAGATTTATTGGTTTGCTAATCCTCAATTCAAAAGTTAATTTTAGTGATTGTGGAAATCCTTGCAGTCCAAAAATACTATTTTATATAAGAACTTTTTAAGTTTTATATTATTTCATTAGATAAATTGGTGCAAGCTCTCCAATTATGACTTGGTTTTCTGTCCTTTTATTATTTTACTCTTGTAAGTTGCATATGGACTAATTAATTTAGATAATTAGCATGACATTAAATGACTATATATATATATATATATAAAACCAGCTCACCCTCTGTCAGGACATGTGATAGCATCTGTCAGTTCATATTTGAAAGATTTAATTCCCAGGCATTTCTAGAAAAACAGCTTACTGTTGAAGCTCAGTATAATTAAAAACTCATCAGAAATACAGCATTGTGTTCTTTTGCTTCTAGTATTATGGATAGGTGTACTGACACTAGAGAATTGGTTCTCAGCCTTAGTGACCTATGGCCACCAAAACGTAAGTTTGTCATCGTAAGCAATGACCTGTCACATATGGAAATGTGAAAAACTTGTTTAGCTTTTACACCGTTCTACTGTGCTAGTCACCCTGTTTTACCCGTCACGCTTTCAATTTCCACCAGACATATTACAGTATACTTCTCTCTCTTTTGTTTCTCTTTAGAACACTGAAGAACTGGACTCTTTTGAAATACAGTAGAGCAGTACATTCCATAGTATATAAGTATAATAGGAGACAAAAGACTGTCACGCCATGTTACGGCTTACAGTTTCCCCATAGCACTCATCACAGCTATTAGAGCAGCCTTACCACTTCAAAACAGAAAGTCTCTATGGCACAATTGGGGTGTCAGTTCCATTTCAAAACTAACTCAGGAGAAACATTTGCATCACTTCCAGCCTATAGAAGAATGTTTCAGAAAATATTTTTTTTACACCTCTAACAGATTTGCCTGGTCCCTGGTAAAACGGTGTGATTTAATACAAATGCATATTGACTAAATATTCAGCTTTTTGTTGCATGTTTTTCACTTTATTGCACTATTGGAAACCCTGCAATACTTAAGTCAGACACACTCGATGTTTGTAGAATACCATCTTCAGGGGAACATGTCTTTGGGATGGTACCAACTGAATGGCACTTAGATAGTGGTCGGGTGTTAAGATTGTATCTTACCTAGTTCATAAAGTTTCATAAAGCAGTGCTGCTAATGTCCAGTCCATGCACTGTATGCACACAGCCTTTCATTGTTTCTAGCAGTTTTTTTCTCTTTCCTTCATTATGTGGTAGCTCATGTTTCAGTCTTGGCTAATGAATAGAAAGCCACCGTATCCTTGAAGTATACCCTTCAGAAATACTTGCTTTAATACTTTGAAGCATAGGTGGTTCGGCAAGCTTTGTATGAAAAGACATGGTGGCTTAGTTAAGACAATGAGCTGAACTAAGAGTGTTTCATGTTATGTTATTTAACTGTCTTTATTCTCACCACCTTTGCCTGCCATGCCCATGTTTGTAATCATACATTAATGATGCTTTTGTGGAAAGGGCTTCTTATCAGATTTTTACGTTCCCCGCCCAAATGAGAACATGAAGCCGACTCTCCCATCAAGACCCCCAGGCAACTCTTGGATAGTTTAGGGACACTCTCCTCTTTGTTCATTTCCTCCTTCAGCATTAGCGATTTATCACAGAATGAACTTTTATTGTATCTCTCCATGACTCACGTTAAATGTTCACCCATTAATTCTGAAATGAATTTTGAAATGGGTACTAAGCTTTTATCAAATGCCTGGGAATCTCATTTGGATTATTGTTTCATTAATTACTTGATAGACAAAGCATACTTTTCAATGTAGATTTGTGTGCTGTTTAATTAATTAGCATGTTTTCCCTTTTAATTAAAGTCATTTTTTAAAATTAAAGCCCACAGCAAAACACATATATAATTTGTTTGTAATTAGGCCTTAATTGGTGGTAGTGGAAGCTTAGCACCCTCGTTTTCTTTTTTTATGACTGCCATTTTATTGCCAGTCAGCCATTAATTAAACTGTTTTTCTAATTAGCTTCTAAAACTGTTGATGACATATTACTGTAAGTGTGAGTTCAAAGCTTGCTAATAAGCCTACCCTACTCAGAAGAAGCATGATAATGGAATGCGCACAAAGCAGACAAAGTTTCAGAGATTCTTTACGCTAGTCCCTAAAGATGACATGGCATGAGTATCTGGCATCAGATTATTAGAACAGAAAATAGACTAGCATTATACCACTGGCGGTTCTACTGTGCCTTCCCTGGAGTGGCTCTCTTTTTGCATGCCATGTAATGCTGTTTGTCAAAGTGGTGGCAAGATTACATAAACCTCTTATGTGGCTAGCCCCATGACAGACTGGTAATCTTTTGAGAGAATACTCGTAATATAAAAGGTAAACGCTACAGTTTTTGCAACATTTGGTGGTTGATCTGTTAATCTGTGACGACACTTTAAATAAATCACTGTTAAAGAAACACTTAACTCTTTACCTCTAGTCTAAAATGTCACGTGGTAATATTGTGGGTCATTTGCTAAGATTCTTTTTCATTGTTTTGTGCATGGATGTAAGGCTAAAATATAGTGCCTCATATTCAAGTCATGAGTCTGAATGCGATTTGTCCTGTGCAGTGGGTGCTATTACTTTAGTTGAATTTGGGCTCAAACCTTTACTGATGTTGCTAGTTGCAACATTTTTACTTTAGCCTTATTCAGGCACTTTTTTATTTTTTTCTCCCACACCTCACTTCTTAGAAATTACACTGAAATCACATATGAGCTGCCTAATCTGATATTCATTCCTTTCTTATATAGCCCTGCTTTCCAAAGTTGACTAAGGCCACATTATTTAGGCATTAAGGTAGCACGATAAGGGAATTAGTCTGGTCATTAATCGTTTACACGTCAAATGCAGCAGAGCAGCTCGGGGAGGTGATTTAGCGTGGCAAAGCCATATAGCCCTTGTTAATCCACCTCTCACACGTTTTAATTGGAAGAGGCTTCCCTGGATAGGAAATTTATGAATGGGTTTAAGGCCAGTTTTTCCTTTTTAAAGCCATCGTTTATTTCATAGCGCTAATAATAAGAGTTTTAACACTTTATCCACGTGAAGACATTATTGTGGACGATTGTTGTCTTTTTGGGGGTACTTTTATTGAAGTGATGGTGTTTCCATATTCCTTTAGAGAATTTAAACATTCCACAGTTCTACCTTGTAATTTACTACTAATTTACTACTGACCGCAGTATTTTGAACTGTTTTTATAAGGAAATTTGACTTTTCTGTCTTTAACAGGAGCATGAAGTGCTGCATTGAGGTTGCACGTTTGGTTGTCTACTTGTATCTCTATGGTTATCCAAATAAATAGCCTCAGAATATGGTACAAGTGATTTAACTCTTAGTGGCCTTAAGCTGCTGTTGCAGTGCCAGCATTGTGTGCCATAAATGTCCTGCCTTTGAAATGTTCTTAAGGTCACAGTAATAATCCTTTAGAACGGACCTTGTGTTTAGCAGAGTGCTGGGCTTGGGAGAGATTCAAGTGAAAGCCATACACAGAAAATAAAGGATGTGATGGACATTTAACTGTAAATTAATATTGGCGTAATGGGGAAAATTTGCCTTTTTATGAGTGTTAGAAACAAGAATTCAGGCGCTTTTGTGGCTTCTGTCTTTGTTCCAGCTTTGTATTTTCACTCTTGCGTCACATTCTCTTTTTCTTTTTTTTTTTTTCCCCCAAGCTTCTGATGTGAAAGGATTTGGCACTAAGATGCAGGCATTGGGAGGGGGGGTGAAATCCTGAAAAGTGGATCAAAAAAAGTAAATGAAAAATAATGTCATATTACGGAAAATATGAGAGGCTAATTTGTGCCGACTTTTTGCTAATTTTGTTCTCGCTGCAGAAAGGGGAGCCGTCACCTGCTCAGCGCCACAGCGGTGACAGTGCCAGTGATCCATGAAATAAGCTGCCGCTGGCTTTGTTCAGATAAGAATGAACAAATCTGCACAATGTACTGCTCTCGGAATCTCATTTTCATACTTGCATGCAGGCTAAAAGAAATAAGCTGTTTGCAAGGCTTGATTAATCAGACATTTGAGGGGCTTTTTTTTGTCTCTTTGATCTGTCCGGTCTCCTAGGTAACTTGGTTGACATTAATGTTGAGCCCCAGTAAAGACAATCAGGGATTGTAGACTAAACTGATAGGAAAGAAAAGTCGGAGAGAGAAAAAAACGAAGGACCTTTTATGCGTTAAATATAGTAACGACACAGAATTTTGGCGAGGGGGAAATTGGGGAGAAGGCATGAAAGTCTGTTTTAATTTTAGGTCTGGAATATTTGGAAAGACGTGTTTTCACAACCTTTGCATTTGAATGGCTCTCTATAGGAGAGCAGGTCAATCCTTGTGTTGGGGATGGGGGTATATATTTCTTGATGTCTTTAAAGGGGCCCATCATAGAGGTTCACTTGATATAGTTAAAATTAGGCATCTCACAATGGCTTTATATTGGGTAAATGTATGAGCAGAGGCTTTTCGTTGCATTGTCAACAATTTAATAAGCCATTTTTATACAGTCTCTGCCCATTGCATCCACTGAAAAGAATTTAGCACCTAGAGCACTTGATCCTGCTGCTTGGAGAGTCCTGGGTTGGTATTATCTATCATAGCATCTCCTTCAAACACATGAGCAATCACACTTTCCTTTTACCCAACATAGCACTAGAAAACATTGTGTAGACTTAACAACCTCTAAAATGACCAGGCATTAGAAAACTGTCATCGTATGTATGCTTCAGGTTATGCAGACACTTTCTCAAATCTTTCAAGTGACTGTAGAGATGAATGCCTTGAGGGCCCTGCCAGAGCCCAGTTCTTGCAGCCAGCCGAAACCCTTATCTTAAATCCAAGCAAAGTACCATTAATCTTTTTGAAAGACCTTTATGGCTTTTAATGTATCCCAAATTAGAACATTTTACACCCTTGGTTCCTGAAATATGGTGATAAAAAGCCTTTAGAGTTTAATTTTTCCTGCCTGCTCACTCTGACCTGCTTAATCCCAGCATGCATTAGGAGATATTTTAGTTTCAGTCTTTCTAATAAAGTTTATCCCACTTAATTATAATTGAAACATTTTTTTGTACTGGGTCTTTTCTTTTTTTTCTTACTTTTTTTGTCATGTGGTGCAATGGTGGCACATTTCTTCATTACCTTAAGACTTTCTATCCCCTGATTGTACTGCAACTATTAAAGAGAATTGCCAAATGGTTTGGTGAAATTGTTCCAAGTTGTTTATCATAGTTCGCGTTTGGTTGAGTAATAAACCTATCTCAGGAGTGACAGAGAAGGCAGGATTTCTCCCTTTGTTTCCTGTGCTTCTGTGCTACTGGGTTGTTGGGATTATTCTGCTCCACAATACACACACGTCTTTCCTGGGATTTGAATGTTTGCCTCTTGCAGTCACGGTCATTCTTTGCACTTCAGATTTCTGCCCACAGTATTTCCAGTAGAAGTTTGATACTGGCGATGAGTGGAAAAAGCCATCAGACAGTTTTTGAAGAAGAGGTGGAAATGCTGAAAAATTCTTCAGTGTTGTTTTTATTTCTAGTTTTAATATAAATATAGTTATACACCCATAT
>JAODUG010000007.1:5070002-5095473 GCA_027564795.1 Aphredoderus sayanus
GCAAAATGTGTTTTAATTAAAAGACACATTTTGATTTAAATGTACGAATACAAATAATTGATAACATTTTGCATTGGCATTACAGTATATTGACTTTTTTTAGACTGGCTGACAGGCAAAACCGATGTCTGAATAATTTATTGTTTATAATGACAGGTATTTACATGACCAACATCTTAAACTATGTATTTATAGTATTAGTTTTAAAGTTTATAATAATGAGCACTATAATTTTCTTTTAGATCATGCATCTCTAAAAGAAAACAAGGTGCTATTAATGTGTTTTATCTTAGTAATGTGCAAAATTCAAATGTTTGTGTCTTGAGAGAACTTGAAAACCAATGTGCTATTTAAATGGTGTACTGTACTTTCAATTTGATAATATTTACTCTATATAGAGAACCATAATTCATGTGGTGGAAAAACATGGCCTGGCTTGCCAAACCGACTGACTTAATTGTCTGACATCGCTGCTCTCTGTCTCCTCCTAGCTGGGTGTACAAATCGCACAAGCGATCAATTGCCGTGACTTTGTCCAACACAAACAGGAAGAGGAAGCTAAAAGAGAGGCCCAAAAAAGGAAGAAGCAGATTGCTTGGGGGTATGTTTGATCTTTCTCTATTAAAATGTTCAAGCCTCAGCTTGTGTCCTGAACTGCACTGATACTGAAACCAGCGTTACAAAAACACAGTTGTTTTACTCTGAAGCTCAGGGAGCGCATGCTACTGTAGCATCTCTACTCCTCCTTAAGCACTACTGGGCACACATCATCTCCACCCCTCCTCTCCACACACGTTATTTTATTCAAATGTTTATTCTACTGAACCCTGGTGTAGTTTTAAACTTTTAAAGGGTTTTCCATATTTTTGTGTTTTGCAGGTTTGAGGCCAAGAAACGATGGGAAACCAAAAGCAACATGGGCTACATGTAATAAACATTGCAAATAAAGGAAACGGAACAGAGATTATTATAATAATTTTATTGTTATACAGGATACTTCTTTTTTTGTCAGTGTGTACAACACAGCAGATTTTGAAGGGTAAAAGTCTCATGGTTAGATGTGAAATCCTGACAGTATGAGAGGAACATTATGTAGCATTCAAATGAATTCCTCTGGCATTCAGTGGTGACTGCATTGTGTGTTACTTTTCTGTGATTTGCACATTCTTTTTTTTTATCCCTCAAATTAAATCTGGTGTACATTAATGGATGATGTGTTTATTTATTGCTGTAAAGTGGGTTAATCATGAAGGCACTCCATTCTTCTTTTCAGGAAGAGAAAGGAAAGATTAGGGCCCTAATGCAGTGTACAGGATAATGTGAGATAGGATTTGCTCATACAAAATGAAATTTGGTTGCTGAAGACTGTTGTGAGCAGTCGTAAACTGAAAGTTGAGCGAACAGAAAGGGTGTAAGACATGAAACGGAGGCTTTTCCTGTTGGCCCTCACCCATGCCATGAGAGATGCTATTGTTTCTCGGCCAGAACAAGTGACACACAATGTGTCTTTAAGTGTACACACTAGCTGTTAATTTTTTGATGAGCTCTCTCCTGTACTGTATCTTTAATGCTTTGTATACCATGCTGTCCTCTTATATTGCACTCTGATCGCTGTTTTTTATTTCTTAATCCGCACCATTTGCTTGCTATCCGTTCTGAAATGCATTTTCCTCATTCAGATCACAGGAAGTGTTAACATAATTGCAAACAGCATGCAAAAATGATAATTACATTTATTCATAGCACTTTTTCACACAAGGAAAATGATTGCTTTGCTTCAAGGTAATGAGAATTAAAATTAATCCACGTAAATTGTTTGCATAGCACATATTTGGGCACTTTGTCCCCTGGTGCACTACGATATAGCTTTGCTGTCTGCTGAATCAGTAAAAAAGGGGCCGAACATCAGCATTAAAAGTTAGTAAGCATTATACCCAGGTGCAATTTAAGGAACCTTACCTAAATACATCTACTTAGTGTAGTAGTACTGTAGTAGTGTATATGTGTGTGTATATATATATGATGGGTTTTTTAATGGTAAAGTAAAAGGTTGTTATACACTCCTTGTTAATTAAGGACTTGTCTGAAAAGCTGTCACTTGCTGAGAACGGGTGTTAATTAAACTAATAATTATCTCTATAATGAGAGACAACTGTTAAGAACATCAAAGTACACCATGGGATTTTTTTCACTTTGGATGAAAAAATATATCTTGACTGAGAAGTGAGGGAACACCAGAGACATTTGAAAGTGTCTTTTTTAAATATTTGTTTCAACATTTAAGAACTCAACAATGTTATTCCCCATGAGTGCATTATGTTTAATGCAGTCATGGTTTAAGTCCTCTCAATAAATGTGAGGACTCTGAGTTGGTCCTATACATATACATGTATGTGCTTTCTTTGTTTTACAGTCCATTGTCACAAAAAATACCTGTTTCTGCGTATCAACATGCAACTGTATTTCTTTTTGAACAACATCCCCATAGATATAATCTTCAAATAAAACTCACAGAGCATTGTGTATACTGTATATGTATTAATATTACCTGCTATAGTGAAGACAGGGCTGTCGTTCAATATGGCCACTGCCTAGGCAAGCGGCACAGTGCTGTATCAATAGCATCTCACTTTATTAATCTCTTTGAACACAGTGTAATGCCTTAAGCAGAGAAGAGTGTTTTTAAGCTGGAAAATCCACTTTACCTCTAATCATATAGCGGAGCTGCTTTCAATAGGTTGTTACTGGAGGCCAATCTTAGCCCCTTGACCTAGGATGATTTGTTATAAAATGCATAGACAGTCCATGTTAAAACACTCCCAGTAAACAAGCAAAAAATGTTGTGTTGTTGCATGGTGTGTAAAAAGAACAACAAATCCTATTAAATGGTTGGAAAGCTGTTGTTGTATGCTGAAATGAGTCTTCCATGAAAATTAACGTGTTTTTGGATGCCAGATATACAGTACTGTGTCTACTTTGGAAAACAGAACACCTGGCAACCAGACCTAATACAATACTACAGTATATTACATATTTGCATCACACACAATAACTGTAGTAAAACAAATAGACACATTTATCTCTTTTGTGATGTGATTAAAATGACCATGTTTATGTGTATAAAGGCATACAGTACACAGAAGCATGCACAATGTCGCATTAGCAGCATTTTGTATTCCTTGTCATTAAGATGTAGCCTCTGAGTGACTGGATATAGGCATTTTCTTTTGCTGCTTTAATGACCTGGATTATTCAGGCACATTGGCCGTTTAATTTGCGTAATCATCATCATTGAAAAGGTTAGGGTTGTTTAATGGGTCGTGTTTGTCAAGATGTACAGAATTATAACACAAAGACATAATTTATTCAGTGCAATAGAGTTTTAAGTGATTGATAATTAGTCAAAAGTTAATTTATCTGAAAGAAAACCAAATTAACCTCTAGTTTGAAGATATTTGTTTGTCAGTTTATGGGTAAATACTTCACAATTGCATATCTATTGTATTCATAGCTTATGAAAATTATAAATATTGAATATTGAAGTCAGTCATATCATTATGGCAATTGTAGGTTATGCTGGTTCTAAGCAACAATGTAGATACAGCATATACACTTGGCAAAGTATATACTGTTGAATGCTGTACAACTTCCTCAAACTGTGGGAATTAGGTCAATATATTTGATAATGTTTAAATGTGATTTCTCAATAATTAAAATCTCTGCTATGTATGGGTTACACATGCCAACTAAATTGTTTTTTCTTAAAAATGCTTTGAAAGTGTATGTTTTATCGTTTAATTCAAATAATACAAAATTAAAAAGAACTTTGAATTATTTCTTTGGTATCGTGAAATAGAATTGCTCCCCAGAAATGTGCTAAGCAAGCAGTTATTTTGTATTCATCACTGCACACATTCTGTATTGCATTTTATCTGTATGAATTATTAACTAGTTAATGAATATTTCATTTTTCTTTACAGAACCATTTAACAATCCCAACAGGGGTAATGACGTCTTAAGCAATGCCAAGCAGTACCTGTGTAATGGCGGCCTGATGAGGGAGAATGACTGGATTGCTTCATTTAGCATCCAGTAGAAAACCCGTGAAATGTGTTAGCTATATATTTACTTAATATATTTTCCCTGATTTTATTTATTTATTTATGTCTTTAAAAAGTAAGACTTGTTCTTCCAAGGGGCTAGGGTTAGGCTATGCGTGTTTCTCATTTGTCTGTGCACTGTTCTTCAACCACCCATACTCTGGTGTAGCCTACAGTTGAAACATCATACTGTAGTGTATGCGAGCTGGAGCAGAGATTTGCGCTAAAACACAATAAAGCAGTGTACGTCAAGCATGTGCTGCTCCATAGTTCATCAGAAGACCCTAGCATTTAAATTAAGTACCAAAGCTAAAGCGACACAGACTAAATAATTTGTTATCTTACAAACAAATCCTACACGCAGATAGTCAAAATGGTTTTACATTAATACATTAATTAATTGGTTAATTTATTTAATTGCATAACATTACCTTGATTTGTTACAAGAAAGAACTTGGCACGTCATGCGTTTAAGAAATTGATAGTTATCCTAAAAGGAATAGCCACCTGAAGTAGCTACAGCTCTTAAATGTAGTAAGGCTTGATGAGAATGGAGAAACATACTGTACAACAGACTTGTTTTTGATCTGTTAATGCAAATACCACACTAATACTTAGAAGCAGTACATTTGCCATTATGATAGCTATTGCAGCTGTCCTTGTTGTTGTAAACATTGGCATGTTGACGGCTTGTCTTACTGTTAGGGCAGGCCTGATGAACATGGAACCAATTTGTCTACAAAACCCCAAGGAACTCAAACTCTCCAAAGTAATTCTGACTTCCTAAAACCTTGTCTCGACACAAACAATTGCTTTGTAAAAGTGATTCTAAAACTCCTGCCAAGCATAATTTATCATTTGAATGACAATAGACCACTTAGCAGTGCCTAAATTATTTCTGTGCTCTATCTTCTTCTTGACAGTCTTTGTGTTGTACAACGGACGATCATTAACGTTGATGATGTGGTGGTCTCTTATCTGGGGCCAAGTCCTTAGAGGTTAGTCGGGAAACTGCCAACTACTTTTTTTCCAAGAGAACAATCTGTAACAGAAAGATCTTCTACAGTAAATACTCTATGTCAAAGAACCTCCTTTGTTTACTGCATGGCAACCTGCACAGGAGAAATGAATTAATGGTAAATGGGAGAAATTCCAAAACTTGGAGCTGTGCAGTTTGAAATGCTTCACTGAAACAATCCATTGTAAGAGCTTTGTGTTAGTTGCTGTTTAGGACTTTACAGTTCAAAGGTCAGACACCTGCATGTAACGCTTTCACCTTGAAAAGACCCCTATCTATTTGTATCTAGTTTAATTCATATATGGAATTGTCATTTTGATTGTAGCCATAACATACAGTGTAAAATACTTAAATCCGATATATCAATAACATCTCATACAATCCACCTAGAATGTAGAAGTTGTGCCCACATCCAAATTAATGTAATTATTAAACATTATTTTCCCCAAATAGGGCCACAATGTATTGCATATACTGTACAGTACATATGTGTTGTATACGATTAGGGAAGGAAACATTTTATTGAAATGTATATTTCTTTATTAATTGCATTTTTCATCTGATCTATGATAGTGACCAACTGAAATGCAGTCTAGAAGCTCTAAACTGGCATACGCGCATACACTTTGATCAATGCTGGCTTTAAGACCATTTTGTTATTTTTGGGAAGTTTTGTTACCCATGATAAGTCCTAATGAGATTTGCCATTGGAATTAATGAAACACACCCTGGCCATCTGTATAGTTGACAATGGTAAAGGGCTGAATGCTATCAAGTCAGAATTCAATCGCTGAATAATATCCCCTTTGTGGGCCTACAACTAGTGAGTACCTCACACTATATTCATTTCAAAAGGCTTCATTTTAATTAGCTCTCATATGTTGAGAAAGTCATGAATTTGTCTGCAATTCCCTCTCCCATTGTTGTGAGCGACTGGTGGTAGGCATTCAGGCAGTTGGAGGAAAAAAAACATTGCCCCACTAAAAAGAAACAACTGTTTATGTAAATAGACACTGCGTGTTTACTTGGTGGAAGAAAGCGAGGGCCCTGAACAGAGAGCTAAGCTTAGCTAGGCTCTGCCAACAGGGACCTCTCACCATCAACTTCAGTCTTATTAAACTGATTACCAACTCCAGCTAATTAATCAGAGACACTGCCCTTTCTTGTCAAGCAGGGAGGGACCACTATATGTCTCAAAGAGTTCCTCTCTTACCAGTAACCCCCCTCCCATCTGCTTTGCCTCTGTTCCCCGTTCTCCCTTCTCTTTTTCCAGCTCTGATTGAAGTAGGGAAGCAGTAATTTCCATGCATCATCTGGGCCAGCAGAAAGGGAGGACAAGTAGTAATTACCTTAAACAAACATGGCTGAGATTGCTTGAGAAGGTACCTCTTTATTCAGGCGCGCGAATTAAGAAAAAAGAATGAAAGCATAATGGTTTCAAAACACATTATACCACACATTTTATTCACCATTGTATTGCATTTGTTGTACGATAAGCAATCACTCCACAAAAACATAAGTAGAGACATGAAAAGGTGTTAAATGGTTCATAGCATAAACTTTCTATGAGGCACATGTCATTCTGGTGTTGCTGTATCCCCTGATTTTCATTATCCATCTGTTACTCAATGAAAACCACAATACATACTGTACAATACACTACATACTAGAGATTGTAATATTAAGAATGTAAACCTTCTCATAACTGAATGTATTTATTTTGATGAATTTAACATGCAATGTGGAGAGGTTTTGAAGAGGTTAAAACAGCTTCACAGCAAAACTGCAAGGAATTCATTAATGTGTTAAAGTCTGAGTTTAACTGAGAAAGACCAGCTTTTGCATGGGATGTTCTCAAACCCAGATCACTGTTCCCCTCACTCACATACCCTGCTGTTCTGTGTGATAGTGTCGCTTTTGTCTTAGACTGATGTGCTTGCTGCCTCCTCTGGAGAGGCGAATGCTGGCCTTTTTTTCTACTGCAATCTCACCAAATGCCAAGTGTAACTGGTGCCCCTATTGCTCCTAATTAATGCATGATTAAAGAGTGAAATAAGGGATTTTACCAGCATCATTTTTTTTCAGAGTAAGAAATTAATCCCCTTTGGATCTTGCAGAATCATTTAAGGATTCTCCTTGTTCTGTTTATCAAATAAACCAAGTAATTAGAGACTTTAGATAAGTAGGCTAAATTGATGCCCTCCCTATGTCTTCCCAAGCTAGTGTTTCCTGATGCTCTGGTAATGTGTGGCATTATACTTGTCCAATAACAATGCCCTTTGTGTTTGGCAGTCGTGTAATTACACCAGGGAGCCTCCTTGACCTTGGAAAGCAGTTCTATCGTACCTCTGGATCAGTGTGTTTCATTTCTTAACCCACAAAGATACATCGCTAGGGAGAACACAGACTTAGCTGTAAATGTAATGTAGAAAATAGGCAACGGCAGCTTTAGCACATTCTGTGGTGCATTGCTTCAGCCTGATAACTCCTAAACACATTCATAGTACCTGTTTAATCCTCACTTCTGCATCTACTACTATTTCATCTCATTGCCTAGTTTTATTCAGTTGAGGTGCTCCAGTGTCAGAAAGGTGATATAAAAGTGCATATCTGACCTGAACAGGTTAGATAGCATGTTTGTTTGGGCTCTTATTCATACAGTGAATACAGTAGTCAGGGCTCCTTTGCCACCCTTTATGGTACCTTGAAAAAGGATGGCTATTTCTGAGGTTGCGTCAGTCTTTCTGACACAGCACCTGAAGCAATACCAATGTACTTTATTTCCCCCAAATAGGCACTTTGAAGCTTAGCGGGCCTAGTTCCTTTATTAGTTAGTCTCCACTTCATCCAGATGAGCACAGAATCATGGAGGCTTATTCCACTCGTTGCCATAGTATGTTTATGCTGTTGTTGTTGATGTTTAGTTGTGACAAGGCTTAATGACTGGTTTTGTTGTCAAGAAAATGATATAGCAAAACAGAGGTTTCACGTTCATCACATCACTGCTCTTGTTCAGTTTGGAAGAGCAGGGAAATCATCATTCTCTGACATTTAAACAGATTGTGGGCATGCTAGAGCCAGTAATCCCACTTACCACTGCTGTTTACTGTGTGTGTAGAAACATGTGGTTACACAGATTGTGGGTGAGGGTGGAAGAAAGATTAGACGGTGGTTTTGGTCAATCACGTTTACCTGTACAGTGTACTTAAAGCCAGTGTAAGTTGAACCAGCATTGAACCCCCTTAACCCTCCCCGCCCCCCCACACACACACACACACAAACACATACACACTTCACTGGGCTCTGTCTTGATTTTCCCCATTTCCCCCCACCTCTTCTTGTGGCAGGCACAGAGCTTTGCTCTAATTAGATCAGGAATTACGGTGTGGATTAGGTGATGGAGGGGGTGCCAGCTCAACTGACCATGGTAGCTATTTCAAGTCACCATTTTAAAGTTGTACGCTTAATGCATTTGTTTTGTTTTTTTGCATTATAATGTGGCTACAGGAACAGAGACAAACACTGTTAATCTCCTGTTTGCTGGCAGTACATTACAAAGGGGTAAAGCAGGATTTTTCTCCAGCACTGTACACACTCAGGATTCAGCATTGTCCATTACCACTTAAACACAGCTGATAACAAGCATCATTAATTAAACTGTGGGTGTAAGTGGGGTTACATAAATTGAAATTAATAATCAACTGCAAACAGAAATAGTATGCACATTTCAGAATTGTTTTCTCAATACTCGTATGCATGTAGCTAAATTAAAAGGGTTGGGCTTCTGTTGGCATGTGATGTTTCAAGCAGTCCTAGGGATAGGTTTAGTCATGGAGTGCTCTTTTAATTTGCTAGCCACATTCTCACAATTTCCCCCAAAAATGATCAAGTAAGCATTTAATTACTTTAAGAAAATAAATCGCCTCTTGTAGACATGGCTGCCAACTTTATTCCATACAAACTAATGAAAACAATAAATATTTCATCACAAAGTTTTTTACACACACATTGAATACACATACAGTGTAATGTATGTTAGAAGATGAATACTAATTTGTGTTTAGTTAGTTGGTTCATACGAAAAAGCCTATAATGTTCTTATAATATCAAAACAATTTATGTGGAAGAGTTGAAAGAATATGCTTTATTTGTATTCTCTGTGATTCTAAACATACAATACTAGGTGGCGTGAACATATAAACTATGATACAAACCAAGTTTAACGTGTTCTGCTTAGGATGATGACATACTGGAGGCACATCATAGTCCTCTCTGAGGACTTCAGCATGCCTGACTGAAGACAGCAACCATTAGCTCTGTTGTCAGAGAGAATCAGGTTCAGACATGCCCACCAACATCTGGCTCTGAGGAGACAGGAATCCTACATCCGAATCCACACTATAATTGAATTATCTTTATGTCATTGTAAGGACAGCTTTCCCATGTGGTGTAATAGAAAATGCAGTCACCAATAGGTTGTGACCCTGGGCTTTAACAGAGGAGCATCATAACCCCCCAGGTGAGGGCAGGGTGTTGGCACGGTAAAACACTACAGAAGAGGAAGTACAGTAGCGGCAGGGATCGCTCATGAATAAATGATTGCATATTTGCACAGTGACTTCACCCCTTAGAGACGAGCAATGCTGCGACAGACAAAGAGTGACCGGCAGAATCTAAATCGCACAGGTGACACACAGTCCCCCTGAAACTTGAGATGTCAAATGCAGCATGGGGTTTGACAAGCATCTGCCAAAAGCCACAGTTGAAATCCATATGGTGAGGAGATAATTAGCACGCGCATGCCCGGGCTTGACGCAAGCATGGATATACAACGGCCTTTTTGGGTGGGCAGAGGTGGCTGGAGATTTGAGGCTGGAAGTTGGCCCCTTTTGCATATCGTTTCACATGGGTCTCCTTGAGCCCAGGGCGTTATCTGAGAAGGACACGAGTTATTGAGGCACTTCCTGCAAATGGCATGTTAAATGTCTCATTAACGTTTATGACCTTAGCATAATCTATCTCCCGTTTCCTCATAGAATTAGAGCGACGTAATGTGGCCGTTAAAGGGACATTGATCTCGAAGACGTGGAGGAAATTATTTAGCAGGCCTTTCTCTGTAAGTTTGTGTTTTATCATTTTGTAATTGCTGGGAGATTTTAACAGTGACACATGATCTCAGGTGAATGGAGAGAACTGCTGAGGCATCAGTAATAAAGAATCACCTTTTCCACCCCTTGAGGTCTCTCTCACTTTTGAGGTCTTTGATTCATTAGTATAGCAAGTCTCTGTGGGAAATCCCACGGGTAACCCCAGCAGAAAGGGTATATTGCACAAAGCACCTTAAGGACACCCCCATCCCTTCCACACACACACAAACACACACAAACACACACAAACACGCAAAGGCACACCAATCACACTAAATGACGAAATCACAGATTTCAACAATAACATTCACTTGTTTCACTTTGTTTCATTTTGCATTCACTCAGAGCCACAAATGAGTTTGCTGACAACATGTCGAGGAAAGCACTACATACGTATACAGTGTCATGGGACTTTCCATTAAAGGCGTTTCAGTCAGAAACGGCGTGCAAATAAATGACGTGCTCCTGGGAAATCACAGTAACAAGCAGATACATGTTAAAACTCTGGAGAGATTTCTCATTTGAGCTGAAGAGGGCTTCCCAAAATACAGATGTGACGGCACCACCAGAGAGGGCTCAATGGAGCCCAGGCCTCCTAATAAGTAATGAAGCAATTAGACAGACTATTATGAACACCTGTGACGCTGATTGGCACCATGCAGCTCCCGCCTGCTCTTCCACTCTAAAGACGCCTTAATGTTGCTAAGTTAACCTCTAACAAGGCCTGTAATGACAACGAGGGCCAAAACACACTATTTGTGATGCACACACGCACAGAAGGTTCACATTAGGAAGAAGAGTTCATCCCAGAGAGCTGGTTGCGTCATGTATTATTGAAAGCAGCCCTTGTATAAACACAACTCCAATAAATTGGGGTCTCGATTTTTCGGATTCATTAAGGTTAATGCAGTTTTAATTAGTACTTGATTTGAAGCCTATTAGATGCAATTTCCAAGTCCATTTCAGGGACCTGTGAAATGACATTGCATGGGATTAATAGGATAAAACCGCACAACTTGGAATTATAGTTCCCCTTGGTTAATGCAAAGGGATTCCTCTCTTTTCAGTGTATCAGCTTGTTTGTTTGCACACCTGCTTTGAGTCACATTAAAACAATCTAATGAATATAAAGCTTTGGCTTGGGGGATTGCATCACCCACTGAACAACTGAAATAGCATTATGATTAGAGGGATTCTAAGAAAAAGGTTGAAATAATTAAAGACCCACTAAAACACACAAGGCTGCTTGTGATGGCAACACCTTTTTTCCACATTTAAGACCAGTCTTTAATCCTTGAGATCATACCTCCTAGAAAATCTAATAGGAAGCATGGAATTGACTAAGCATGCATGCTCTAAACAGTGGCTTGAATGATTATGTGCAAGCTTTGGGGAAGCTATCTTTGTATTGGAGGTGAAATTACAGGAAGAGTGCAGAGCTGAACTGCTGACAGCAGGAGTCAAAACACATCAGCACATCCACCAAGCGGGGGCCTTATTTATATGACATGCTTACTGTACAGAGGTGAATTGTTAACATGCCTTGTTTTCTATTGTCACAGCAAGAGGCTTCTCTGGAGAGCACCTCAGTGAGAGAGGAAAATTGTGCTCCGACAAGGTTTGGAAACAGGTGGAACTCCTCATAGGTTCTTGAAGAGGGTTCTCACTTTTGCATGTCTGTAAATTGCCGCCAGAAGTGAATAAAATGGTCCCATCTGTAAACTCAAACTGCACAGACCCACTTCAGAGACTAGAGATCAATTTGGTGCATTTATTCTTTGAGAGAAGCACACAATGGGAGCTCGCTGAAGATCAGTTTTCAATTGGATAATAGGGTTGTGAAATGAGGGGATCAAGAGGCTGTTGCTTTCACACATTATCATACCTTCATATACAGTAAGTGTAACTGCACCCCATAATATGTTTCTGTATAAAATTAAATATGCACCTAGTATTTATAGTCACATTTTATATGCAATAAGATATGATATACATATCTGCTTATCTATCTATCTATCTATCTATCTATCTATCTATCTATCTATCTATCTATCTATCTATATATATAACTAACTATCCATCTATCTATCAATCTATATTTTATAGTTATGCAGTGTTTACTCTAACAGATGGTATATTTTCACACATCCCAGCTGCATTTAATGCGTAGCTTAGTAGTCTATTGTATCACTGAGCCTGCTGTCTGCATTTCCATGAATGGAAAGGGTAGCCTTAGCCACGCACTTCCACTCGTCAAGTCTGGCCTGCATGCCTCTCCTTAACCTCCTGTGACCACTAGATGGGGTATGATAACCACAGAGAGACTCATTCCGCTGGGATGAGACAACTCCGGGTGCAACTACACCACAGTGATGTGTTGGGGATGAACATTTCATAAAGTTAGGTAAGTAAAGTATTTTTTATCGGCTTTGCATGCAGAATGATTCTAGTATTTACTATTACAATAGTAACTATATTATTTTTAAATTCCAACGTGGTGATATTTGTGTTTATGTTAACATAACAAGGTATTATGTTATTTAGATTATAATAGAACCTATTAAAATTTATTTTGCAGAATGATGACGAGTGGCCATTTTTTAAATAATGTATATTTCAGATTGTACTCACTTTAAATGGAAAAATAATGTAAATTGTGTAATTACTGAACTATAATTATATAAATTATAGTCACAATGTACAATTCCTTGTTTTGTCTTTTCACTTCCAATGCAGTTTTTACTCAAATATACTGCACAGTTAACAGATAAAGCAGAAATATAGAGTCTTCAGTTCTATAGTAAACAGTTGTCTACAGTTGATTATAATTTCTGATTCACTGGAGTGGAAAATGAGAAGAAGCAAAGCTGCAAATCATTCAGTACACCTGTAAAGTTGACTTGCAACTGCAACTGCAAAGTAGCTACTACTTACTGTAGGTAAAGTTATTCTAAAAACATAAACAATTCTTCATCATGTAGCTGTTAACATTTTACATCACATACACACTATCAGCAAATGAAGCAACAATGTTTTAAGCAACAAAAAAAAGTATTTTGTTATCTGTTCTGTTTTTTTTTTTTGTCCTCAAAACTATATCTTCTTCATAAGGTACTCACAATAATTGTGTTCTATTTAAAATTTTAAATCATAATATAATATCTCTTATAATATATCTTAACATTATTATTTGCTTGTGATGTGACACTGTGCTAAATAATGCACCGTGATGTATAATATACAAATATAAAGATTACAAATGTATTTTTCATGGCCTAAATACTTACAATACTATATATTGAACTTCTGAGTTTTGTATTCCTTTTTAAATAATGTTATGTGATTTTGACCTGCATGTGAAAAGACACAACTCTCTGAAACGTATGCTGTAGTATAATTCTACTAATAATAATAACTACTAATAACAAATACTAATCAGAATAATAATAATCTGAATAATCAGAATAACTTACATCTATCTATGAATCTATCTACATTGTATCTATCTATCTATGAAATCGCTTTTTATTGTTTCAGGTACAAATTGACAACAATACACAAGTTACTTCAAAGTTACAGTATGTCAACTATTGAAAGTCAGCAGTTACCAATCTGGGATCTGGGGACCCCCAGGGGTCTATAGGAGAGGTTCTTGAAAGGGCTACCCCACCATAGTGAATACTTGTTCCATGGTAGGACTTGATTCACAGCAACATACTCTTCATGGAAGCACAGCCATGTGTAAGGATGATTGTTCTGACCTGAGCTTCCAGACTTCTCCATATTAACACCTTACAGTATATGAGGCTTAATGTTTTTGTATAAGGGTTCCTGCAAGAACCAATGCCCTTCCTGATGAATGTTTACTACACTATATTCAACCTGAATAGGATTTGCTAAACTGGAAAGCAAAAACATATGGTAAGTTGGTTTGTTTTATTTCAAGCACATTTGCTCAATTTAACATCAAATACGTTTGGTTGAGATACAGTTAAGACACCTTTTGTCCAATGTTTTGCAGCAATGCTCTACCAGTCAGCGCTGTGTATCCAGTCCTTTTAAATGATCTGGACACTAAGAAAGATTACATTACATATGTGGGTTGCAAAGTAAATCTATGTTCTAATTATGTGACTGTGTGTGTGTGTGTGTGTGTGTGTGTGCGTGCGTGCGAGTGCTTGACGGGAAAGTTTCTTCCCAAAGATTCAATTATTTATGATAATAAGGATGCTTTAATTTATCTTACTGTTTTTTTTTATTTCGTTTTTTTATTTACAATTTCAATACAGTTATTTTCATATTAAAGAATTTTGTATTTCACTTTAAAAAAATATATAATATTCCTCACAAATCCTAATAACACTGTGTTGATTAATATAAATTATTAATGTTTTGGCTATTCATTATCCATCATCTATATGAATGCATTTTGGTTCAGGGAGAGTCCATTCATCTCGATAGCCAAAATACATTTATTTTACTTGGGGCACCTATGTCAACAGTAGTTACAGGAATTACTCTGGATGCGATCCCATTATAGGATGTCAAATATTTTGATGCCATTTGTAAATGGCAGAATGGGGGACAACACCTAGATGGCAATTCTGCAGTTTTCGGATCAGAATAAAAAACACAGCCTGTCTGGTCACCTTTGCAATCTCAGGGCTCACCCCTTGCCGACAATGTAATACTGAACAATGAATTTTAAATAAAGTCAAACATTTGCTTCATGCCGTCCCGCAGTTTAAACAAGATATTTTTGATGGAGACGTGTGGATTTATTGTAAGTAAGAGATAACTTAATCCCCAATTGGATTGTAAAACCCCACCTCCACTTCATGTAGCTCCACCCTGTCACAGTGGCGTCTTGACCTTTTGTCTCATTTCTCCCCCAGTAATGAATGGTTTCAGACTATTTCAGAGGAAAGATCTCGCACATAGTCCGGAGCATTGGAATGCCATATCAGAAAATCACCCAATCAGCATGCTGGGGTTGAGAGCAAACACGGAGCGAGACCGAGGTGTGGAGAGAACAGTGGTGAACTGGGTCTTCTGGATGTCAGTATAATAGACTGGCTTATGATGTGTAAATAGCACACCACTTAATGTTCCTCTCCCACTCTGTCTTAGCATTAGGACCACAGGGAGGCTGGGACAGAGAGGCAGGCAGAGACAGGCTGCTATAGATTGTACTGTCCAATGGCTTACCTCTGTCCTTGACATCAGTGGTTCTTATAACTTTTTGTCCTCTGGCCCCCAACTCAAATTATATGTTGTTCACTATAAGTAGTATAAATGTGTACATTAAGACTACAGATAACCATAAGCAGTATTGATAAAATATTATGATGCAGTATGATATAATTGAAAGATTTATAGATTTTATTTTTGTATTTATTTTATTAAAGATAGTCAAATTAAATTTAAACTAAACAATACAATGAATATTGTGATTACAAATATCATTTCACAACCCCAATGAAAGCATTTTGCTTTTATGACAACTATAATATAATAGTGAGAGCTTATTGTAGTATACTGTAAATGCATTACATTGATCATATGCTTGCTACTATTTAGAAAAATAAATATGTTACTGTACCTTTTCATAATTTTAATTCAGGATTTCATTTTCATTTAGATTGTTTATTAAATAGTCTATCAAAACCTACCTGTTGATTTGCTTGAATAATTTGCACAAATTATTTTGCATCTCACACACACACACACACACACACACACACACACACACACACACACACGCACACACACACACACACACACGCATACACGCATACACACAGCAACAACGTAAAGTAAGTAAAGACTGTTAGAAGAGAACCTTTATACTGTACAGTAAAGTATGTGGAATGAAGCAGTTACATCAACCTATGGTCATTACTATTACAATAATATAATTCAGATACATACACAGTATGAATTATAAATGTTTTAAGGTCATTATACATAACTTGAACTACATACAGTATGCATTATATTTTGGTTTTAATGATTGCTTATACAATGGTAGAAGTAAGAATATTTCATTGTTGTGTCTTTCATGAGCTACTGTAGATAACATATAAACAATATGAAATTAGTTTCAGTGCACGCTAAACTTCATATTTTACTCATTTGCACATTTAAAGAATATTTATAAAACAAACCTCCTCTAGAGACATATTTTGATATGTCACATGGGATTGCACTTTTGTTAATAAATAATTACCATAGGTTTTCAAAGTGTTTGAAGTTGGGTAACTTTATATGAATAACACCGTGGCATGTATTACAATAACCTTGAAATTACAAAACTAAGTCAATGACACACTCTCACTGTGTATTTTGCATTATTTGTTTTACAAATTTGAACCATTTTGACATTAATACAATGCGATACTTAATTTTCACGCTGTTCTGCATGAAAATGCAGAGGTTAAAAAAACAAAACATTTACCTTCCATGACTTCACTGCACATACAATAAAAGCATGCTGCACCATTTTGAACTGCAACAATAAAAAGGAACACAATGTAAAGTCCCCCTAATTTACAAAAGATTGCCATTCCAGGGATTATTCTATACACACACACTATATCTAATAATATACATTCAATGGACAATACAGACAATACACTTTTAGACCCTTGTTTACAGTAAGTTTGGCTCCATTGCTTAACCACTTCTAGGACAGCAAGTCATTCATGCTTCTGCTGAAACGCCAGTATAGTCCTGGCATGCATGCCAATGTGATACTCTGCACTCACAGTACTGTGACTGTGACCCGAGTGGCCATGTCACTCATGAGCCGTCTTTGATTTGCCCACTGTTTCCGTGACCCCCCCCCCCAGCCCCCTCGAGCCGCGCGGTTCCCACATCCACCGACCTTGACGCCTCCGCAGAGCGCCCTCCTCAGCCGTCTCTCAAGGTCGCCTGTCTCTTTCTGTTGTGTTGGTACAAGAAACCACCCCACACCTCCAGCTCCCCTGCCCCCTCCCCCCGAAAAGTAACACCTGAGCGCAGGCTTTAGTGGGAGGTTGAGATGGGTCAGATTGGGTGATCAGAAACAAAGCAGGAGGATAAAGAATATAATTTTAACCCCGCCCCCCCCCTCCCCCCCCCAATAATCCCAGGCTTCCTAGAGTGACCTTTGATCTGGCAGCATGTGTGGTATGCTGAGCCGTGTACTCTGGGTGTACGTCTCTCTGATCCTGGGAAGCAATCAGCAAGCGGACCACTATCAGAGGGGCTGCTGGGAGACGCTCTCTAAGCCCGGCTCTGGAGGAGAGTGCCAAGCGAAAAGCAAATGTGTACCTCTGGAAGAAAATAACCAAGTGCAGTGAACCACACAGAAAGCCTGATGGCCAGCTCCAGCGCGGTGTGATAAAAGGAGAGGGGATACTGTATCTGCACTGTCGGAGAACCTGCTGCGCTTCAACCCTAAACAAAAATGGAAGGGTCTTGAGAAAATGTTTTCTATATCACTTATTTCATTAACGTACAATATTGCTTTGCGTAACATGACACCAGAGCTGGCCTTTATGTTGCTACTGTGTTACGGCAGCAATGGCTGCAGTAGAACAACGTCAAAGTAAGCATTTTTGGAAAAGTTTTTATTATGGAGTAGACACAAAGATTAATCTTCTTAATGTTTTATATGTTTTGAAAGGTGTCAGGTCCCAACACTGAATTGGTGGTGATGGCTGCACATGCTATCTAAGGCCTAAGGCATGGCAAATTTCCCGCATGTGCGTTTATTTGATTGTTTAAGAGCGATTTCCGGAAACCAAGTTTTGAACGGCCAGGAGCTGCCTTGTAACAATTATGGGGTTAAATGGCAGTTGGCCACACAGGAGGGCATATGCCTGCTGGCAGCCCCCTTCCTGCTCTCTGGGGTTACAGGTCACAGACTTTTCAGGAAAAGTCCATTTCTCAAGCACCCTGAAACAGGTGGAGGCCTGGACAGCACTGTTGTTTGTATAAGTGAATGTGAAAAACTGTTTAAGAATATACTGATGTTTTGGGCTTGGGCTGGTGCTAGCATTTCTATGTTAGCTTTAGCTGCCTGCGATGCGTACAGTATACAAAAAACATACCGTATTATACAGTGTGCTATAGTATTGAAATTTAAAATCCTAATATGTATTTTTCTGAGAGATGTCATCATATTGAATATGCTCTTGAGTCATTACTGTAATTGAATGAATGCAATTATTTACAAAGGATAGTTGGAAGACTACAGAACACACTGTACATGTTGTTGTGTACAGTGCACAGCATGGGATGAAATATATGTACTCTCTTTCCACAATGGCCACAGTCAGTGGTAAACAGTTACCCTGGAATAAGAAGAGCAATAGGCAGAGGATTTGATCTTGACCCCTCAGTGCTTGCCCTATTTGGATTGGTTAAATCACCGAGACCTAGAGCTGAACCCGTCAGGAAGGGCTTAAGTGTTTTGGATTAGGGATCTAAATGGCATTCGGAGGCCCTGAATCAAACCTGCCGGACTCCAGCGGAGGCCTGGTGTTTGGCCTGCGAGGTAATCAAACAAGGGGAGCTACGGGACCACAGCACACCTGCAGGAAGGGCCCACAGCGTAGAAAGCGTTCCAAGGGAACAGGGCAAAATGGCGGGTCCCCCCCCCCCCTTCCCCCGACTCCAGAGTGACAACAGCTGGGATGGTGTACGGTGGCGTGGCCCAAGGGCAAGGTCAGCCAGCGGCCCAGAGGGAACAGCGGGTGGATTGTTTTCACTCAGCTAGTGAAAACAAGCAGCGCAGAGATGCCGTAGGTGCCAGCTGTGGGCGAGGGCTTCTCGTCCACAGCCTGACCTCATATTAACACTAGAAAGGGAAGTGGGACAGCTAATGATCACTGGCCTCTGGCCCTACCTGAGCACCGCGCCCAGACAGCACCCACACCTCTGGACACAGCTGGGGCTAACCACGGGGTCAGCAGGTTCTTTGTCAGGAAGGTACAGACTAGATCATTATGGTGATTTTATTTGAGAGTTCCTTCAAGTTCAATGGAATCCTCTGTTAATGCATACAGTACATGTCATTTCAAAGGCAGTGATTATTTTTAATAATTATTTATAGTGATGATTATGTTTATTATTTATGTTGTTATTAAAAGGAATAATGTAACACGTTACAAATAATGATAATAATGATACTACTACTTCTACATGTATTACTATTACTACTACTACTACTAATAATAATAATAATGTTTTTATATGTGTATATTTTCGAGAATTCAATCACTAAATAAAATAATTTAAATAATAATAATTATATATATATATATAAGTATATATATATATATATATATACATACATACTTTTTTTATATATTGCTGGAGAAATATGGAAGAAGCTACACACAGTGAGAGTGGACCTGACTCACCCTTGAATCCATCAGAATCCGTGATGTCCTCAGGCTTAATTGGTCCGGACAGTTAACATCAAAGAAGTCCGGCTTTATATGGAATCTGTTCATGCCTCTGCCACATTTTCATACAGAATGTTTTAATATGTTCAAACATTGTAATGAAGGTCATTCCCCATCAATTCACTTTGATCTAAAGTGACAACATTTTGTATTTAAATACAGTTCCTTTATTGCCATCATAGAATTGTATCTGTCTCTTTCTCCTAGCCTATCTATCTGTTTCTGTATCCATGTTTAGCTCCTCAAGCATATTATACTGTATGACAATTAAATACATTTAAATCAGCCTAATGATGCAAATTAAAGGTGCAAACAGCACAGTTTGTAATTATTGTAAATAAGTTATATTGAGTCACATAGAGTCACATAGAGTCAATTATTTTAAAATAACAACGCATTTAAAAAGCATATTCTTTTAAATGTTTTTGGAATTGTGGAAATTTCCTCATAGCAGACTAAAGATTGTAATTTAGACATTTCAATTAAGAGGGGGGAGTTCTGTCAAGATTGTTTATTGCAATTCCAATGTAAGTCAGCTCCAAGAATTCTCCTATAAATAACGGCTGTGTTAGCACTCATGGCATGCATGGGCACTGTCTGCTGTGACAGAATAACTTGTATTTTGATAACTGCAGAGATAAAGGCCAACGGCTGTTCTGCTATGTGTACTCATCAAATGCTTATTATCAAAAATCACTGTCTTCAGAACAAGTTCTGAACTGCTATAACCAGCCATGAGTGCTAATACTTGGGGATCAGTTGCACTGGATGAGGCGGCTTTATCCAGTTATTAGGGTAATGTAATGGAGTCTCCTAATCCAAACCCAGCAAACCCTTCCACCATAGGGATCACAATAGTCAGGCAACATGTTACTGCAGTACAAAGCTGACTTCCCCACTAATATAGCAGGACACAGAGGCTTGTGGCCCGTTCATATGAGTCCTTCACAGTATCCCCCATAAAATGATTTTCTCTCTCTTCTTGCCTAACTCTTTCCCTCCAACAAACGGTCTGCTGGCAAGGCATATTCTACGCCCCTTAATGCCAAATTAAACCCCAGACTCTTTTATTTTAAATGAGAAAAGGCAAAGGAGAGCGCTGGCAATCTTGATTGTGCCAACGAGAAAGGAGGGGAGAGATGAGGAAAAATTAAACGGTATTAAAAACTATAGAACATTACATTAATGCTGTCCGCTGCAATTGGCACTAATTGGCAGATAATCCAGAAGCTCTAGGCTGCCTAATGCTGGACTATAGCAGCAAGCTGGGGCCTCTCGTCCTCTCCCACCCCAGTTCTACAAGCTGCGGGACTGGGGTCAGAGAGACTAGGGGGAGGGGGGGATTAGCTCTGGCATTGTTGGCTCCTTCCTTTGGAACATGACCTTGACGAGAGTTTTGCCCCCCTCCCCATCCCCATTTTATAGCAACATGAACTTTAATAGGAACATAATGGGAGTTTTTAGAGTGCCAATATGCCAGTATGGGGCATATGAAATACACAGCTGCCCCAGATTTAACCTAGGGATTGTGTAAGTATTGTTTTGCAGGATTCTTTGTAATTTGGTAATTATTTACATATTTGATCAGCCTTGCAGGGTTGACTGAGTAAACAAAATAATATTTTAAGTAAAAGAACATGGACAAAATGTTATTTTTAAATCTGATAAAACATATATATTACAGTATTAATTATTTGATACTTAGCTATTTTCTTTCTCATGATTATACCCCGAGCCAGATGCTTTTTGTGCAGTGAAATAATGAAGTTCAGTGTACAATAAACAAGCATGGTGAGATGAAATGCTGTGGGAAAACCACTTAATTTCATGTGTTTTTAAAATAGCTATGATAATCTTTTTCCTGATCCCTTAATTGGGAGTCGATATGATCTCCAGTAAACACACAAAGAAATTTCTGGGAGGAACTCAGGGCAGAGTGGAGCCCTTAAACGTGGTCCATCTACACCTGTGAGCTAAGCGTGCCTTTCACTAGTCTAGAGTATATTTTCAGCCAAGTCCTTGGCTAAAGGTTTCCCATGTTAAAAGCCGTACCTATTAAGGTACATCCGAAAGAGATGTTTTTCTGCACGCCGTTTGAAGATTTCCCATTTGAATGACAAAAGGGTCCCTGCAAAACTGTAACTTGTGAACTGATCAAAAGCCGCAGGCTGTTCTCAAGTTGAATGGCTTTCCCCCTTTGACACGAAAGAGTCTCTCTTGAGGCGCCTGAACGGCGGTGGCCTTGGAGGTTAGGAAAATGTAGCCCTTCAGACCATACGGGGCTATTCTCTTGAGCCTGGACAACACTTGAGTCTGCTCCAATAGGAAGGAGCCGGGCTGCCACTGTGTGTCAGGGCTTCAACAGCCCTCACTAACATTCCATAAGAGGGCTTTTACTATTTCTATGTATAGGCTTTCATGTTGAGAAGTGTGCGTGCGTGTGTGTCTGTGTGTGCGTGTGTGTGCGGGTGTGTGTGGGTGACTGTGCGTGTGCGCACGCACGTGCAAATGTTTGTATGAGCATGTGTGTCTGTGTTTGTGTGTGTGCGTGTGTGTGCGTGTGTGTGTGTGTGTGTGTGTGTGTGCGCGCGCGTGTGTGTGTGCTTGAGAGAAAATAATTTGTGGGAATATTCTGCTTGAACATATAATGTGTTTTATAGTCTTCATATATATTATTTTTAAATAACAGCATGTACTATACATATACATATATATATATATATATATATATATATATATATATATATAAAATAGGGAGTTTCAATTAATTAAAACAAAGCCTTCTCCTCCCCAAAGCCTCCCCAAAATAAATAACAATTATATGATTGCATTTAGCGGCAGAGTCACCGCAAATCTCTAAAGAGCATTTAAAAATAATAATGTATAGCTGAGCACAGGAAAATAAATGTTTTAATGGGGGTCCTGTGGGTCATGAACACACATCCTTGGTTGAATGTATGTTGGCCTAATTTCCCCCTGCAAACATCTTCAAAGTGGGAAGCCAGCGATAAGAAACTGGGGCATTTGTTATTCTTTCCAGGTCTGTTGAATGTGTTCTGACTAGATGCTTTGCTTGGGAGCACTCTGCGGCTCCCCCGCTCTACGGAGGCTGGGGGAGAACACACCGGCCGCGCACTGCTTCAGATTGACAGGTAGGGGAAGCTTAGCAATAGCCGGGGCCATCCAGCAAAACTGCAGCAGAGACCCGCGCGCCCTCTCTTGCTCAGTGAGTCAGCTGGTTTCACTTATGGAACATGGAGAGTGGGGGTCAAGAGGTCACAGCATGACCTCATCAAATTAGCCCCAACCGAGCGAGGTGTTTAGCACAAGTTAAAACTAGTAATCTGAAGGGCATTAAATGCAAATGCGACGACCATATGCCCACTTCAAACACGGACAGCTCCCATCTTGCCTGCGCCCCCTCTTCCCCTCTCACACACACACAGCGAAACCATTCACATGTCTCAGGGTGGGAGGCTGTTAAGATGACAATGGGTTTCTGTCATGCACACCAGGTGCAAAACATTTCAACTACTGGTGAAGTCCAAACCTGTTTGATATCTGAACATTTGCGATGGGCCATCTGAAACTGAATTACTGTGCCTGTGAGAATAGATATCTCTTACATAGATGTATTATGTACATCGATATCTCTTTTCAGCCTGACCTAAAATGCACACGAGCATGGAAATGAAGGGTATAGGTGCTGGGAAATGTTATCCAGCAGTTTTATGGGGTGCTCGGGCAGGCTAGCACTTCTGGTGCGCTTGGTAAACGCTAAGCCATGTGCCCCCGTTAGCCGAAGGGCCTGGTCAGGCTGTGAAGATTATGGGCGAAGACTGATTTTGCCCCCTCAGGCTACAGCCAGTGAAGGAACATGTGGCAGCTCATATGTGCTAATAAGCACCTGTGGAGAGGACGGGGAGGGGGCAGAGAGACCCCCGCCGGGCTCTACAGCCATGCCACCTGCACAGCCTTCCACTATGACTCACTCGGCATTCTGTAGCCACAGCTAGTTTGTTTCCATGTGAAATATGGGCCGGTGAGACTGTTATGTGGACTATGGTATATAAATAAAATTGACTTGACTTGACTTGGCCCAACTGGGAAGCCCTAGTAACGCATCATCACGCGTTTTATTGTATGATGAAGTCACAAAGTAAATTTGTCAGATGAACGAACTTGAGTAATTGGAAGATACTGCTACAGTACTGTGGGGTCGACATCTTTTCAGCAAGGGTAACTGCTATTTATGGCGTCACGTTTTCTATACCGGCTAATCTAACAAAACAAATGTTGTGATGAAACACTCTTCAGACAAGTTACTGTATGTGACACACATTCAGCTCTGTGGGGTCGTGAATAAAAGTCTCACTTGTTGCCGGTTGATACAGTAGTACGTGTGTCGGTGAGACTTTAGCCTTCATCTCTTTCAAAACGGCGCACAGCTGCAGCTGACGAGGAATGTGAGAGCTAAAAGAAGACATTGTGGGAGAGCGCTCTCCTGTCAATCAAAGTAGTCTTATAAAATGTGTTTAAGCTGTGAAAGCATTTTGAAGAAAACGAAACAATGTTCTTCATGTGTTCTCTATCACATATTATAGTTGAAGGAACTTACAATCAGACTTTATTTTTTAATTTAGGTGTTGAGGACATAAAGGTGTTACTAATTCATATAATTGCACAATAACCCCTTTACATTTTACAGGAAGCTAATTCATAATAATAAACATACATTCTTTCTCTTACAATGTCTTTCTCAACAATATGAGCATGTTAGTTTGTGTGAGAAATCAACAACTGCCCAAATTACTACTTAAAGAATTACATTAGTACATCTCTCCGTACTCTTCTTAATCAAACTGTTAAGTAAAGTAAGTTTAAACCTGTCACTATTTAGAAAATATGCAACTCTGTAATCTGGATAAATTTGCTTGTAGTCATGAGTGATGGCATTTTTCAATAGCCAAAAATAATCAAGCTTTGATGATTTATGTGATTTTCATTTTAGAAACATCTGGTTTTCATATATAATGGAATATTTAAGACACCACTAATATGCACCGCATACTTTATTGACAATCCTACAGTATCACCAAAGGTTAGGTTTCTTCAAGGCAATAACTTTTTCTACAGTTTGTGAATGATATGCAGGAGTATATGTACTCCAGCCTATAGGGTTGTTCAGTAAATCCAGCAGATCTAGCTTGACCAGGTGCTCCTCTTGATCAACAACAAGCATAAGTCAATAGCGATGTTGTAGTTCTAGTCTAACTGATGGAACTGGACTCTTTGCCCTCCAACTAGTTTTATGTTCTCTACAGACAAATGGAAAATAATACAATTCTAATTTATAGTGACAATTTCTTTTCATATCTATTACATAAACTCCCCACCAAAATGTAAAGTCAAGCCTATTAATAAGTTTTTTTTAAATGACATAAAAAGAAATATTAATTAAATTTCCAATTAGATATTTAATTGATCTGTTAATGGAAAACAATTATTGGGAGTGAAATGTATATGATATTTTCCTGTTAAAGATGTTTGACAAAATGTGCTTCTGTCAGCATAAGAATTATCTAACATTATAACAAGCCGTGGAATTGAGTGCCATACTCAAACTTTCAGGGTGCAAGACTTAAGTAGTAAGTAAGTAAGTAGGAAGGAGCCAGAAGTAAAATTACAAATACAATTACAAGTTTTATTTCACAGTTTTGTTGTAATGGTCATTATCTTGCTCTATACTGT
>JAODUG010000007.1:5103726-5151181 GCA_027564795.1 Aphredoderus sayanus
CAGTATATTTCCTCTACCAGAGAACAGTAATAAATGGATAGAGGTGATATTGGAATGCAGTGTCTTTCATGTTTTATCAGACAGGGGAAGAGTATTGTTCTCCTATAGGGGACGAGCTATGATATTGTTTGACGTACTGTCAAATTAAGGATCAGTCAGTGTCATAACAACTGGTGTTGTTTATGCAAAGCCCTTGCTGTTCGTTCACTTGGCTCAGCCTGAAACTGCTAACTACAACAGATAATAATGCGCCTTTCAAAAGACACACTAGCACAAAACAGATCACACTGGATTTGCCCAATAAGTATATTAAAAAGTGGTTCCATTCTACTGGAAGCATAACTAGCACCTATTCCATTAAAGTGATATTCCAGTTTAGTGATTAGACATACATCTTATGTATTAGTTGTTAACATGTTATTGTGTACCTATTGTGACAACAGCACAGCTGATGATGGCAGAAAGTTGACCCAGTGGATATTCCAATCATGGGTGTGTAAATAAATCAACAGTTAATAAAAGTCACCATCAACATTATCATCATCATCATCATCATCATCATAAATTGTCCAGAAACAACAGCACCATCAAGACTAGACATAGATACAAGACCAATAATAACACAAAGAGCCTACAAAGAAGAGGTTGAATTTAATTCACCCCAGGTTGTATAATATGTATTTGTACCCTATTTACCAATGTTACGTGAAGCTGAACAATTTAATTAAGAGATGTACTCTAGATTATTCATCTGATGTTGATGGATTGTATAACGTTGGGTTTTAGGCTCAGACATGCACAGACTGGCCTGTTTATGATAAAAGGCTTGTGTTTGGTTAAGATGCTCTTGTCAAGTGGACATGCAATGTCACCCCAGTTCATTCAAGAGCACCCCTTATCTGTTCCTCCATGTCCTGACTCATGATAGGAAAGATCTCAATTGTCAATTTTATTTTCAAGCAACTAACACACACACACACACACACACACACACGCACACACACAGGATGTGATATATACAGTACATTTTATATATATATATATAACAATACAATTATATCAATAATATAATTGTATTGTTTGTATAGTCGAATCTACAGTATATTAGCTATTAAATAGGCGGGGCTTAGACTTTCACAGTGCTAATCGGATGTGACGTCATACTAGGAAGTGAAGCTTGCAATCAAACCTCTCTACTCGAAAGTGGGCATACAGCAATGGACAGAAACAACAGCAGTTGCTAGCTGCCATTTGTAAGGATAGCTTCGAATAAATGTGTAGGCGTGGCAGGCATGCAAAAGGAATGAATGGCTTATTGGCTTCGTTGAAAATGTCATCGAGGTGAGTGTATTGCGCTCTGTTTTAGACAACTTAATTCCTTGCTGGTTAGCTACTGTAACTAGCTGCATATGCTAACGTTATCTGCAGTACAGTATCACATGTAACAATAGCAAGGCTACTACGTTCTCCAGTGTTTCTAATAAATGATTAAAGCTTTTTCCTAAAGTAACCCACGTAGTATTAACGAGGTTGAGGTAATCACTGTTCAGTTTAACCGGCATCACTATGAAAAGCACAGTTAGCAAGATAATTCAATTATATTTTAAACGTGAGCATGTTAGTGGAAACGACGTCCATAGCCCGTACAATAGCTAAAAAGATAAGCTGGGTGGATGCACTGACTGCACCTGCATGAGTCATGATTACATGGGAGTGTCATTATGGGAAAAGCGATGATTCTCTTCTCTCTTTTTTTCTCTTATTGCAGATGACTCTCCAGTGGCTTGGACATACACACAGCCATCGAAGATGAGGCATGCTCACTTTGTCCTACTTGTCATTGCTTTGTTTTGATATTTGTAGTTTCATATGAAACATTAACAAACAATGTTGACACAAGACACACTATGTTGACACAAGACACACAACTGTGAGACATGTTTTCACTTCATGTTCACCATACATGCTAGAAAGCTTAAGTTTTATTTGCTTACACATAGATTTGAATGTAAATAATCAAATAAACCCTCCTGACAATGTCGCTGGCTGAGCAGTCTCAAAAGTGGTTCCCGACCCATGTCCAAGCCACCGTTCTTCAAGCAACAGGTTTACAGCCCAAGGGCAAACACGGCACCAATGATGCCTACACCATCATCCAGCTTGGCAAAGAGAAATATTCAACGTCTGTGGCAGAGAAAACACTTGACCCAGTCTGGAGAGAAGAAGCCTCTTTTGAACTACCTGGGCTTCTTGTAGAAGGCAACCCAGAAGTCTATGAACTCTGCTTCATAGTGATGCACCGGTCCTTGGTTGGAATGGACAAGTTCTTAGGTCAGAGATTCATAAACCTCAATGAAATCTTTGATAATAAGGAACGAAAGAAAACCGAGTAAGTGTCTCACATAAGTCTTAATTGTCACCTTTCCAAAAGAGAACTGCAATGTATTTTTTTTTCTTGATACAATTTATTCTATGGGTTTTTTATTGCAATACTTTGACATTGTGAATATTGAACCTACTGTATAGTGGCAGATGAAAAGGAAGTGGAAACGATTTGTTGAAATAACAATGCAGAAATAGAAAACTTGAACCTAACCCTTATTTGTCACAGTGGAAACGTACAACAAGTAAGACTTGTTCGCTGTGTCTACAATATTGTCAGACATCCACTTTTGTATGACTCAAAGATAATTCTGGCTTCCATTAATATTGTATGGACTGCATTTATATGCCATGCAAGGTGCCATCTGACCTCCGGGAGTGGTTAGGGTTAGGTGTCTAGCTCAGGGACACCTGGTGAGCAGTTAGTGGGGTTCATACCAGAGACCTCTCCATCACCTGTCACCTGCTCTACACACTGCGCCACAATATAAAGTTGTTTGGTACTAAGGTATCCAATTCGAGATGGTAGTCTAGGAAAATGGTCTGATTGGAGTTCCAGTCGGCAGGAATTCTTTCAGGCTTTCTCCCCAGTTCCCTGTAGTTTTTTGCAGATGTGGTTTAGTGTACATCAGTTAGGGACCACAAAAAGACTGCACTTGTTGTTTGATGCTGTACAAATATGCAGCTTAACCATGAATTGGCCTACATTGTTGTTGTGAGATTATGTAAGCATGATATCTGGTTTGAGCTGTGACATATTACACATTGGTTAGCTTAATTGAATGTGTAGGAGCTGCAAAACATGTCTATTCATTCATATATGAACACAGTCAATATGTAAACATTTCCAAATGTGTGAAAAGGTCACCAGCAACACCCAGTAGTCAAAAAAGGTAGATTAATTAAGGGTGTGTTGGCCCTCATTCGCAAACACAAAGCAAAACAAACAATTTGAAACTGGTGTTAATGGGGCTGTAGCACATTTTAACATGTCATGACATTAGCTGGCTTCCTTTCAACCTACTGTATCTCTTGGGGAGAATACTTGGTGAATGTTGTTTGTTTTACGTGCTTGATATGATTCACCTCCCTGCCCCTGCACTTACTCAATGCAGCACTGTAATGGATATGCCCAGGTAGCTTGTTGGCCTGACCCCACATCGTAGACACACTGACGGTGAGGATTAAATTGTAGATACTGTATACCCGCACTTCACTGTGGTTCCCGTTCATGTTTTTTTTCTACTGACACATCGGGGAGGGAAGTCTTTCTTGATATCTGAGTAGGCAGCCCCTAATTATCGAACACCTGTGTTTGGTGATTGTGAGGAGTTTCCCAGCGGCCCTGCTAGAGTGGGAGTATTGTGGTTCCAAGCTGAGGAAGGTTTATCTTGGCCTTGACACGATGTGAAGCACAGTCCCTTCACCCTGCTTCAACAGCATGATGGGCCTGCATGTCAGTCTGTCTGGGCACAGCATGGGAATCATACCCAGGAAGGCCTTTTCCTACCGTAACATAACTCCCAGTCCTCAAGCTAGAGGGTTTAGATCGTGTTGCCTATTTACCATTAGGATTTAGTCATTAAGCAGATGCTTTTTGTAATATCTAAAATGTCCTCCATTGTGGTAAATGTAGAGTAGAATTAGATAGGCCTAATGTTATTGCAGTTTCCAGGTTGTTGTCAGGCTGGTTAAAGAAAAGGCGTCATTTATTAGCATGTATGAACTGCTGTTTGTCCTATAAGATGGCTTTCAAAATTCTTTTCATCACAATTCTGAACAAAGGCCAGATTTGTGCAAATGTCACATTTTTATTTTGCTCGCAGTGAAGGCATAAATCCCATTACTCTCAGTAGAAAAAACAGGTTAAACAAATATGAGCCGAGAGCAGCCTGAAATGGTTCACATTGGCTTACATTCAGTTTGAAAGGAATAATGTTTATCCTCTGAATAATACATGCATTCATACTTGCATTAAAAAGAAAAAAAGATTCAGCCCACTTTATTTGTTCATGACTTTTGGAATTACTTTGTTTGCATTACTTCTACTCAATACTCTTTCAAAGAATAAGTTGAAAACATTAGAAAGAATGTGCCCATGTATTTTGCATTTGTACTATTCTTTACAACAGTAAGACCTTTTAACTTTATGGCTATTATGTATTATCTTTGCATATCCTTTTTGATATTAACCCCCCCACCCCCCCTTTATTTCAGCTGGTACTCCTTGCAGTCAAGGCCAGGGAAGAAGAAGAAAGAACGAGGCCGAATCCAAGTGAGCATTCAGTTCATGAGGAACAACATGACGGCCAGCATGTTTGACCTCTCCATGAAGGACAAGCCCCGCTCGCCCTTCTCCAGGCTGAAGGACAAGATGAAAGGCCGCAAGCATGACGGCGGCTGTTCCGACGCCTCCTCGGCCATCCTGCCTCGCTCTGCCGCCAGCGATGCCGAGCAGCAGCAGCCCCCGGCCCGCCAACCGCCAGGCCAGGCCGAGGTCAAGGTCAAGAGGCCACTGCTCGCCAGTTCCCATAAGCTCTCTGCTGCTCATTCCATGTCAGACCTCATTGGGACCCATTTCCGGCCCAAGCTGGACTCCATGAATTCCATAGAGGAGAGTGGTGAGGATTAAGGCTTTCCTGCGTTGTTTGTTTAGACCACCACTATTTTACTTATTAATGAAACCCGAAACGTACTGAGCTGCACTGCAATTGTTTAACTCTGCTATTTGGTTTGTTTGCAATATCTTTAATAATAATAATTGCATGTAGTTTATGACATGTGGTTGAAATGGAGTGATTCTTGGGATTTTGAAGGCCTGGAAAACATGAAATTACTCAATAAGCTAATTAAAATGCTAACCCTACATGGTTCCATTAAATGTCATTTAGTATCTGATGATGATCTTTAAGTGCGTGGATGTTCACTTTGGCTAGATGTGTAATTGGTTGAGGTGGCGCTCTGGCCTTCCCCTCAGGGAATGCAGCGGGCCCACACAGGCGCTCCCAGAGCGAGGTGCCAGGCTACCAGGAGGAGGAGGCACACGGAGACCCTTTCACCGATATCAGTGACGTGCTGCCGCAGAAGTACGCCACGCTCCCACGCAACCACAACCCCTTCGAGGGGGAGCATGGGCAGCAGTGGGAGCGCAAGGAGAAGAAGGAGAAGGTCAGCCTACTGGAACGTGTGACGGGGAAGAAGGACGGCCGCAAAACCAGCAACGAGGGGCGTTCGGGCAGCTCGGGAGACCTGCGCTCTCCCAACCCCTTCAGCAGCGACGCTCAAGCAGACACCAATCCCTTTAGCTCCAGCTACAAAGCCAGGTAGCTGCTAGTTTAGTGAGCGAGCACAGGCCTTCTCAAAAACATCCCTGATTCACTTACTCCAGTCTCATTTCTTTACGTTTCAGTGTATAACTTCATTGATTTTTAAACTGAAAAAATGCTCTGACATCAATCCAGAGTATGGTAAAAATACATGCTACCAGCAAATACAGTGAAATCAGCTTTGTAGCCATGTTGGTATGTTGAGATAGCTAAATGAATGTATGGTGATGAAAACGTCCAGGCCAGCACCTACTACGAATGAGGGGTAGGTTCATAGCGGACATGAGTGTGGAGACTTATTTGTAACAAAATGTTCTACTTTCATATAGAGAAGTGTCATTCAGTATTATTTCCAATGAGCCAGTTATAGCCATTTCCTGTGTTACATGGCAAAGTAGTGAGCAGAGTGGCTCCAGTTTATCTGAGTGGAAGGTGTCATTAGTGGCTCTTTAGAGAGCCTGGGCTTGATAACGGAGCCCTCTGAGCTATAGTAATGAGATTTGCTGGAGAGATAGACCACCCAATTAAACCACAATCTCTCAGTAGGCTCTAGTCCATCATCTTTACTGCTGCCTCTGTCATACAGTAGCTTAGTGGTCACTTACGTTAGGGCTGATGAAGTGTCTTCCAGCTATAATACTATTTGTTGCCTAATGTGTGTTTGATTTGTTTATGTAGGGTATAATAAATCTGTTCCTCTGGTGTATAACATTGGTTATTCCAGTTTATAGGCCTATGTTGTAAAATTGTGTATAACCACAGCAGAGTAACACACGGGTTCCGTTCATCTCATTGACCTTTTTTCCTTTTGGGATTGTCTGGCAGCGACAAAAAGTACACAGGGAAAGATGACCTCACCTATGTCCGGAAAACCAGAGATGTGTATGTCAAGAAGAAGGTAAGAAACGACACGCTATTCATGTGATGATTTTGCATAATACTCCTTTTGTGTGCGAGACTTGAAAGTGGGCTGGTGGGGAGGGAAACAAAAAGCCAGACACAAAAGTGTAGCGTAGACTTTTAATTGAGAACTCTCAGTCTGTTTGACGTTGCAGCTGGCGATGTTGATTTCCCGAGACCTCTGACTGTTGCTAGGTGCCACACGACTAATTAGTGGCTGAAAACATCGGTCATCATCTCTGATCCGATCATAATTTGAAGCAGTGTGAAAATGTGCTCTCCCGGAGGTCAGCTGCAGTCGTGTGTTGCACTGATTCTATAATTGGAAGGGTTTTTTGTTCAGGAAAAGATAAGGCTGTTTAACTGTCATCGTGGTTTTTTTTTTGTTCCATTTAATGAGTGTGTAAAGTATTTGTGCTGACCTTTGTTCCCCTTTTGTAAGATTAAGTTTTATTTATTTATTTAAATGTATTATATCAAAGCCTATCCCTCCCTAAAATTGGGCAGCTGTTCCACAGTGAAATTGGTATTTATGCGTTAGCGCTATGAGCAGTGACTAAAGTGATGCCTAAATGAGAACGGGATGCTGATAATGGCTTTCCTCACCTTCCTCCGTGAGTGTTGAGGGCTGTCGGTAGCCACACATGTGCCCCTGCATGCGGCCCGGCGCCCCGCAGAAATGGCAGTTCCCGTTTCCTCCCACTTCCATGCACTAATTAACTGCGGGGGGGAGGGGCGGGCGGGCGGACACTGGGCGCTTTCAAAGGATCGAGCTTTTAGATTCTCAAAGCTGAGCTCATTAGAAGCCGTAATGAGACAACTGGAGAACGCCAAGTGTGTGCTTCTTATCTTCTCACTGCTGATGGCAGGAGGAAACGGCCATGATTACTTTGGCAGTTCATGGTCATTTCCAGGCCTTTGTCACCATGCTACTACAGCTCCTGATTACATGCTATGGCCTGTGTGTGTGTGTGTTTGCTGGTATGTTGTATCAGTCAAATTAACAGTCACTTTCTACGGCTTTTCACTCTTTTTTTTAAATGGCAGGTGTAAAATAAGTGTGTGTTATTTTAAGGGATGGGATACCCGTAGTAGAACTGAGAGTATTCCTTATAAGAATGCCTTTCTGCCTTGTCTCTGCCCAGTAATAGGAGCCTGGGTTGTGCATAGGTAGGAGTGGAAGTTGATAAGCGTGGTATTTCAAACAGGGTGAAGGTTTGGGGGAGGCTGCCCAGCGCTGCGGCGATAATGTGGTCGCTCATTATAAATGAGTACGGCTCTTCTTGTACCCCTGCAATATTATCTGTGTGTATAAAACACATAAGCCTATCTAAACAGGTCGGCCTCCAAATATGAAACTTCTGCTAGAGATGGATCTTTATTTTGATATTAAGCAGCCGGACCGTTTATTCTGGATGCACAAGCATGCATTTTCTCTGGGAACTAATATCCCTTTATTTCGACTGTTCATTGTATTTTTCCACAGACTGCGCACACATGCACACACACATCTTTCCTGCAGATATTAATGCATGTTCATGGCTTGACCCTCAAGAAACAGAACCCCGCGTTCTAAACCTTGGCCTCGATGCACCAACAGTGGGTGTTTCCCTGTTAAAAAGATCTAGTTCTCTGACTCTGGCAAATTGCAGCTAAATTCTATGATGCGAGTTGTTTGAATCTTTATCTTTTTTTTTCTTTTTTTTTCTTCTTAAAATCTTCAGGGAATGATCTCTTTTTTTTATCACTGCTTCTCAATTAGCCTTGATTAGCAACAGTAGATAAACATGACAGGTTATGTCACATTAAGCCAACACACTCTAATTAGTCCTCTTGCACTGCGATGAGAGACGGAAGACATTGTAGCTCGGTTTGGAACTTTTAGTAAATATCATTCTGCTGTTTTTGTCTGTTTGCACAGACCTGCGTGGGCATTGGTGTAGTGATGCTATGATTTGAATTGTGGTTGTCAACGAGGTGGTTGTCATCTAAGAAGTCACGAGATGCATGAAATAACTTGAACATTTCAAATGTAATAGTATTTGTAATCTTGTTTTTATATTGTTTATTCCATGGTTTTCATCGTTTATGCTTGTATACAGTGTATATACAAACACACTTTCTAGAATCCTAAAAATAGTTTAGAGAGTGGTGCGGGGGTAAAAATGCCTAGTTAATGGGAGAGGTCAGAGGAGACTGGCCAGCCTGGTTGTAGGTGATAGGAAGGTGACCGGTAACTCAGATAAACACACCATTCACCCACGGTATGCAGAAGAGCATCTATGAATGTGCCACCTTGAGGTGAATGAGAGAAACAGCAGGTGAACCTAATAAGAAGGTGGACACGCAGTATAATTGCTTCATTTGTTGTGGGTGTTTATTCTTAGGAGACAACCCCAGAAAGCGTGGCGGCCTACAGCAACTTGTCCTTTGAGGAAGTTGTGCAAGAACTGATCAAGCAGAAGGAAGTTGTCAAAAAGAAGGACGCCCACATTCGGGAGCTGGAGGACTACATTGACAACTTACTGGTGCGCGTCATGGAGGAGACACCCAGCATTCTACGAACACCTTACGAGCCAAAAAGGAAGGCGGGTAAAATTTCTAAAAAGTAGACATGTTGGAACAATAGAAAAGGTCTGGTTGTTTAGAGGCTCCTGGTAGATGTGTGGGAGGAAAACATTGACCGATGCCAAACTAAGCATTGTTATATTTTCAAAACATTAGTTGTAATGTATAGATTATTTCTCCCCCGTGAAGTTGGTATGCATTTTTATTTTGGACCTTGGAACATAATTATGGCCAAATTATGTCGTCTTCCATTCAATATGAATGAGTTGAGGGGCGTGTCACGCAATCCTTGCACCTTTTGCATAACAAAAGACAAATATTCACACACTCAATTTGTATAATCTTTTGTCCTTCAGAGCCCACATATGTGATAAGGTTGTCTGTTTTGCAGATGGTCAAAACAGTATGCAACCTTGAATATAATCATTACGCCTCTTCTCTGTTTGTAATAAAGTTGGCTTTATTGCAAGAGTAAAATCAATAGTCAGTGTTTAGTAGTTGCTTAAATAAGCCATTCTGAGTCACTCAAATCACTTGTTTGGCTTAGTTTAGTGCTTGCTGCAAACAAGACTGATGTCTTGTATCTGGAGGCCAGAATCTTGAGTTTGAATGTAGTCAGATTTATGTTTACTGGATGCTGTCATAGCAGTTGTGTGCTGTCAGTGGTTGATGGACCTATAATTACTGTGTTTACAGCATCAGTATTAAAATTGCTGCCTAGGATATACGGTACTCAATAAGTGTCAGCGTTCCCCAGGCCTATCTAAGAAAAGGCAGCCTCAGCCTATTCTATGCTGCAGATGTGAAGATGCTCTGCACTCCACACTCCATATTTCTGCAGATGATACAGAAGATATTCCTCACAGATGGCTACCAGCTGTTTAATAGAGTAAATAAATGCCAAACAGGGTCTTCTTTCAGGTTTATTTAGGAATATTGCTTTTAGGCAAAAAAACAAAAAACAAGTTACAACAATTTATTATTAATATAAGTTACCAAGTTGAGTGTTGCATTGATTCATTACTTGTATTTTCTTTGTGATCATGTATCACGGTCAACAATTTGAGTATAGTTTTATCACGCGTGCAATGACCTTAACTTAAGCAACTTACTTTATAACCTGCTCTTTATGCAATTGTTTACATTTTAATGGTCCTGCCAAACTCAGCTCCCATCAAGTCAGTATAATTCACTGGGTATACTGTAGGCATGGAGAGTTTTTTTTTGGCAGATTTCCTGAACTTAAGCTTGCTTCTTCAAATGTATTGTGAGCTGGCGATTGTATTATGGTACCTAGCATATGCCTACCTGTGTTACTATTTGTAAATGTTACACTGGCCACATTATTTTAATGTAAGGTGCTGGTTTAAGCTACTGTATTGCTGTAACAATTATTGGCACTCAGTGAGTGTCTTCTAATCTTCTACAAATGGTACTATTACAAATCTCAAACTAAGGTTTGACTTTGTGAATGCTGAATCTAAATTTATATTGCATTTATATTGTATTTAATATATAGTTAAATTAGGCATTGCTTGATTATGTACTGTCACTTGAAGTGATATTTTACTTTTGATATAGTGTTTTCTGATTTAAAGAATAAGGCTGGTATAATTGTGCATTTATTGTCGGTGTAGAATTTAGTGTTGTCCATGTAACCATTGATTTGATATACAGTAGTTCTTACCTTGGCTATTAAGAACTACTGTGTAAAAGCCCAAGTCAGCTGTATTGATGTTTTATCAGAATAGCTATCATTATGGTAAACTTGCGCGTTGTACTTTTTCTGTGACAGCAATTGACTATAGAGAGGGAGTTGTAAACAAAAAGAAAAAGTCCAATGTTGTTCATTATGTAAACCAAAGTAACAGTACAGCTCTGTTATTTTTTGATTTATATATTGAAGGCGACAAAGATGTATAGCAAGTGTTAGATCGTACTGTTTGTAGGAGGAAACATCATGGTTTTGTCATTTCATAGGCTGAAATGATGAACAAACATCTAAAATGACAATGGCCTTATTCTTTAAGCATGCACTAATTAATGAATACAGACAATATTTACCATGTTTTATATCACAATATTATTGTTTTGTTGCATTTTTTTTTTTTAAACATAAAGTAACCTTTCACATGCATTTTTAAAGTTGAGCAACATGCTGTTGCTCCCAGTATTGATTATTAGCAGGCAGAAATGGGTTTGAGATGAATAGACTCTATGCAGCTAAAGTCAGAAGTCTTACTTTTATCTGGATATGCATGTTAGATAAACACATGTAAAATATCACTTTGAGAATTAGCAATTATTGTCATTGCTTCATTGCTTGTCATTAAGTGTAATTTAAAGTTTTATTTTTAAACAAACATTTTATTTAGTTTATTGTCACAAACTCTTATTTAAATGTATTATGCATTTTGGCAATGTTAAAGATTTAAATGAATGGGATCTTTTTTTTTTTTAAACAAATAATAGATGGGACTAGGGCTATGACAACAATGCTAAAGTGATCAATTTGACCTATACTATATGTTGGGATATTTCTATATTATATGGGGTGGGGGGAGGGGTAGGAGGTTAACAGTGTTAAACATTTAAAATGTTTTTTATTTGTTTTATTTTTATTTTTTTGGTCTTTATTTCCCCACTTAACTTTAGCTCTATACCTAATATAGCACATGCCGTGTTATAACATGCTATTTTACTGTATGCCCCCTCTTTGTAGTTAAACTATTCTCACCCATACTAATCTCTTTCTATTATTGTCTTGTATTTGACCTTTACACTGTATGGTACCAAATAAGAAACATGACAGAGTGCTGTACTGTATCCCTATATTTTAAACAGTGATGATACATGTTTCATACTATTCATTGGTTTTGTTTCTCAAAGCTAAAATTATCCATTAATTAATTAATTAAATTAATTAATGTATTTTGGCTAAGAGAAATGTATAATTTACTAATTTATTTCACTGTAGAAATTATTATATTAAACCTTGCTTGCCATTTTAAAATGTTTGTTGTATCCAAAGATACTTTTAATTGTGTGTGTGTGTGTGTGTGTGTATATACACACACGTCTGTATAGATTTGAGTCAATTATTTTACGATTTATTTTAAGGAAATGTTTATTTTATAAGCATAGTTCATGCTTTACTATCTACTTTAGAATCACCTTCATTTCACTTGATTGTTCTGTTACATTTTGCAACATCAGAAAAAAAATAAGCATTTAGTGGAAGTTTTAAATACTAGAGGCGATAAGTAAAGCCTGGGGGGGAGGGGGACTTTACAATATGTTTCACTGGATACATTTGGTTTAAGTTTGGATTTTGCTATAGAATGCTAATTTCCCAATTTGCATATATCAAATCTATTTTATTTTGCTGTACAGAATTAAAACAACAGCCTAAAGGACAACATTTATGATTTTGAACAGCCTTTAGGATGTGTAAAACATATCCCAAAGGTGCTTTTTTTTCCACAATTAAAATAAAATAGCAAGAAAGAAACTTTTTGGCCAACAAGCAAATATATATTTTACATTTAACTTATTTTCTTCCATGTGAAACATTAAAGGACACGTTACATTGTGATGATCAATCAACCACATTTAGCCATTGTCATGCAGGCTCTGCCAAAAGTTTAGGTTTAATTACGTAATTACTTTTTGCACATCAGAAATGTGCACCTGTAGTTGATTTATTTGAGGCAGAGAATGAATGTTTTTCCAAACCAACAGAGAACCAATAAAAAGGGTACAGAATTTACATTGCAGTGCAAATCACACACAAGCTGTAAGGGGCCATATGGCTATTGAGGCTGGCACCACTCATAAAACCATTGCTTGTAATATGGAACATTAGTTTTAAATGAAATAATGACTATATTAAGAGCCTGACCATTTGAAAGCATGCAGGTATGCATAAAACAATGGAATATCAAGTTTGAGTGGAGTCACTCAACATGTCAAAACGCCTACTACTAAATGGTATATTTACATTGTGTGAGAAGCTGGTTTCTCTGACCTGAATTAAAGACCTGTGGTGTTCTAAGCAAGCTATTGTAGCAGTGCAATGAAAACAGTTTTTGCATGCCATGTCATTACCTGTGCTATATGGAATTTCACATTCATATTAATAGAGAAACATTGCAGGCTACAGTCAAGTATAAATGCATATTTATAATTTGTTTTCATTATTAGCTTTATGCATATTAGCTTTAAGATGATTGTGTGGAAAGATAATTGAAGTGTATCTTCTGTAGGGGTGGGCGATATGGCCAAAACCTCACATCATGCGTACGACAGTGTTTTTTGGTCCTTTACTGGAAATTTAAATAAATTATCTAAATAATAGCCCTCTTGTAATGTGTCTTTTTGCCAAATCCACTGAACAAATTAGAATTAATAAACATGGGCCACATTCTGTCTATATTATTGAGCCGTTGTATAAAATCTAAAAATGAATTGTGTTGCAATGTACAGTATGTATCATATCACCCAACTCTATTTCATTGGATACACATTTGAGCTAAATAATTGTTTGTGGGTCCATTATATCGAAACAACACTGATGCTGTCAAAGCTGACTGTGATATGTACAGTAAATATGCATGCTACTTCAAAAGCATTCTGTAATGTAGTTCTTAATGTTGTTCCAGTCACCATGCACACTTTTCATTGAGTTAATATAAATTCTATACCATTGTTAATAACAAAATATTATTTCACACAAGCAAGATTGTTCTTTTGAATAAATGTTGTATTAAATGTAAAACTCCTGGTGTATTTGTTTGATGTATTGAATAGCACATTGAATTGTACATAGTCAATGTGCTAGACGTACATTGCACAATATTGCGTAAATGTTTCTTAGACTGTTCCTTATTTTCTCTGGTTCTTGGTGAAGTTGGTCTATTTGAACCATAGTTGTTACTTTGTTGTTACATAATTGTTACAGCTTTAGTGTTCACCTTGCGTTGGGCAGCTCCTGCTCCATTTGTTCCTGAAAACTTCCCAGGCCTTCTTTCCAAAAAAGTGCCATCATTTATAGCAAGTAGTACCAAGGTTCCTTGTTAAAACTCCACTCTAATCTGCCTATTTGTGTGAGGAATCTTCTGAGACAAGAGACACTTGTGTTGTTTACTGGCTGATGTGGGCGGGTTTAATTCTCCACCACCTCTCTACATATCGGGTTAAAACAAGACCTGTCCCCTGTCACCTCAATCTACTCCCTGAAGAAGCACCTCCAGGAATAATAAGTACAAGAGCACCGTTTGTACGGCTGATGAAACTATGTCCTTGCATAGTTTTATCGTCTCATCTAAATGTTACAATTCACCAAACAAAAGTGTATCTACATAATGTTGGTAGTACTAAAAGTGCTTCACGAATACAAAAACAATTCGATGTCAGGAGCAAAGGCAAGAGATCTAAATGTGATATTTGTAACATTTATTTCATGTTATTTTAAACTTTGCCATGCAGTCTTCATACATGTTTCATATAGGTGTTAAGTTCTAATCTATTCTTGAGGGAAAAAAAACAACACTGAACACAAATACGTGTGTAATTGGGCTTTATGTAGGTGTCACCTGTTGTATTCATAAGCTAATTGCAATAGTCATTGTCACCCTTACACGTTCATCAACAGATCACGTTTCTCTGGTCGTAGCTATTGTGTGTCCACGGCACGCGCCACCTGAACGCGGCCCTTCATTAAAGCCCACTGCTGCGCTGTTCTTTATATCATATTGCTGTAATTTGAGGAAAATCTCCAGCAAAACATGTTACACAAGGTTTTTGTGTGTTGTTGGGCGGCATGCGAGGAGATGGGGAGAACTGCTATAGAGGGGGCCACACACAGGTCACCTGTACCCTTTAAAAATGGATGGGCGTCACAGTCGGGATCAGTGTCACCCAGCACGCGCTTGTGAATGGACAGAGGCCTGCGGCACTCGCTGAGAAATGCATGGGAGTGGGTGGAGGGGGGGGATTTACCAGATGGATGGGGTGTTTTAAGGGGAAAAGCAGGCCTTTACGGACAGCTGGCCTGAGCCTATAGCGCGATGATCGAGGGCCAGGTGTCATGGTTGGCTCCTCGGGGCCCCGCCCGCTACCTCTGCGTTAGCGTCTCTGCTGTGGGGTTAACTGATCTGAGTGGGTGCTTGAGATAAATCAGGTGTCAAATGTGACGCAGGCATCCCTGCATTGTTCCTGTGTGTGTGTCTGTTGTCTACTTTTGATTGCTGCACGCGTCGGCTATCACATGAACAAAGCCAGACAACCACAAGAAAGAGAATCTGCTGAACAGCTTAGCAAACACATTTTATATGAGGCCCCACATGTATTTGGCAATCAATATGTCACCTTGACACAACATAAAGAACAATCTTTATTATGTTTCACTTTGACTTTATTATATATTATATACATTTAAACGTGATTAAATATACTGTACTCAATTTGTATTGCGTAAACAAATACTGGAGATATGGCATGTATTCTTTAATAATGACTTACTCTAAACTATAAAAGGGCTTTATTTTAACAATGACATACAGTATTTCTTTGCACATTTGACCACAGACAGCGCACAATGCATGTCTCATCTGCTTGGCAATTTGTTGTTTGTCAAGACAGTGAGAGGAGGCTCGGGTAACAGCCGGATGTTTGACATTGTGTGCTGCACAGCGGACAGGTCAGGTGATAGCAGGTGGGCCCGCCACAGCAAGCAGCAGCAGTAGTGCTTCACGCTGTATGCCTTAACATTGTGTCAGCTGTGTGGGGAAACAGGTTGAGCTCGTACCACCACACGCTTCTATTCTTCAAGTGGCAAGAAAAAAAAGGAAAGAAAGCGCTCATCCAGCAAGCTGGCGAGCGACTTCTCTCATTATCACTGTCTGACCAGCATGCGCCGGGGACTTATCGCTTAGAACCTATAGGAAACATGAGCTGTCAGCAGACCATAGGTTTGCATTTAGCCATTTCTAGCCTGTAATTGGCACCGCAAAGAGCTTTGAGGAAGGATGACTTTATTGCAAAAACAGTGTGAAGCTCCATGTCAAAGCCAATTGGAAAGTAAATGATGATGTGTTGTTATCAGCGCTGGATAATTAGTTCTGATCACGCTCAGTCAAACAGAATCCTGCTATAACCTTGCCATAAACCTCTCCAAGTTGCTTTCTAATACAATGTGTTCTATATTTATTTTTTGTTCTGGTTATAGTGCTTTTGTCCTGCTGTTGTTGATTTGTTTTTTGTCAAATGTTTTGCAGAATGTTACAGAATTCCACATATATAGTGAATAAGATGATCTTCTTTTTTAACACTGTCTTTTAAAGATGACAAAAAAGAAATATATAAACGCAGTCTGTGCTCTGCTTACATCACACCTAGTTATAGTATCTAATAGATAGATCACATTAGAACTTTATGGCAATAGCTCAGTAAAGCCATGCTAACACTGGAGTAATACAATCAATCAATCAGTCGTCTCCTGACTTTGCAGCACAGGAGAGCTCTGCTGGAATGCCGCTAAGCTGCAGATGTACCAGCCAAATTACTCCAGCGGGGAATTACCAAGCCATAAATCCAGATGTCATAAGGGTGGCTGTAGCCTGTTTCATGGTAAGAAGCCATACAACTTGTTCCCATTACCTTCACAAAGATTGTCCTGCTCTGCGGGGTTCAAACGTATCTGTTGGCAAATCTAAACATGTTTGCTTACAAACATGGAAGACATCAGGAGAGTGAGTAGTCCAACATTCGTAGCCATGCCCTGACAGGTCCTCTTTAAATGGATGATCTGGGAGATGTCAAACTGTGAGAGCAACTAATAATCATGTGCAACACATTCATAATCCTGTGTAAATACAGGGCATGTTACAGCATGCAGGCTTTCCCCCTCACATGACTAAACTGTGGTTATTGTTTATGGACGCCACAATCCCTTTCTTGGTTCTGTAGATCCAAGATATTACTTGTTTGTATATGGATTTAATTAGAAAAAAGCCCAACGGTAGAGTGACAGGACAGTTCAGTCAACAGTACACAGCCCATGGCTTCAGGTATTTGGCAGGTACCAGGCCTCATTATTGACCATTAAGATGTATATGCTGTCTGGTGCTTGACTTGTCATTTGCAATGCACCTCTTTTTCCATCATGGCCTGAAGGTGCCAAAGTAGACAAGGTGAGGGCACAGTTCTGCTAGCACTGCAGCTCACTTCAGCTGAGCTGGCATGCAGCGCCAGCAGCTACACAGACTGGGGTCTGAGGGTAGACTGTAGAATATTCTCTGCCAGTGTCTTTGAGTGTCTGGCTTCATGGTGTCATACATAGCTCCTAGTCAAAGTGTATGTACTCTCATGTCATATTGCACATGATGCCAGAGGAAAGCTACAGTATAAGGCCCAATGAGCAGGATGTGACATCACAGCACGGTGTTCTGTATTGCTGTTAATTATGCTAGTCAGGTTTGAGTGTGACTGTTGTTTTCGCCTTGGTTTAGCTACCATTGGACATGTTTCAAATCAGCTACTTAAATTACATTGGATAGATGTTGCAAAGCAAACATAATCATCCAACATAAACTTAAAATATTTAATTTGTACAATAATGAAACAAACACATAATAACAAAGTTAACTTTGTATGCTTAGGATTAATAGTTGCATTAATTGATATTCCACCAAAAAGTGTTGCATAATCCTTATTCACCAACTGAGAAGGTGTCCTATATGTGTTATTAGCTCTTCTATTCATTTGACTCCTCAGGATTCATAGTTCATAGAGCGTCTTGCATGCACTTATTCTGTGCAAATGATTTAAATGAAGCCACACCTCAGACAGGCCTATTACTGTGAATGAGTGTCAAAGAACAAAGCCCTCCATTCCTCTGTGGTGGCTAATTAACTAACAGAACAATTAAGCAATTGGCCAATTAATTACAGCCTTTTAATTTAATCTACAAAAAGAGATTGGCTGCAAAGATCCTAGCTTTTAAAATGAGAAGCTCCACAGGAATTCTGCAATAGACAATATGTTTGAAGGTCATTCATCACATTAGCCAAAGATAAATAATGGTTTATACTGTCATTAGCACACCACAAAATACAAATGCAAATGCTTTATCCAGAGCATTCATTCCCTTGCCTCTCTACCTACTGTAACTCTTTGACAAGGCATGACATGACATATTTTATTTACATGTTTCTATTATCTACAGTATGTTAACACTGTATGTACATAATCTGTTTATTACAAAACATTTCGTACATTTAATACATAACAAATGCATATGATAATTCCTTGTTATTTGGCATTATTGGTTAAAATGTTTAAATATCCTTGTAAATGGCCTCCAGAATAACAAGTGGTTCTGCTCCCTCATTGGGTTAACAGCAGATCTACCAGCCTACAGACGGCGGTTTGTTTTTCAAGTAGACGTTGCCTGCAAGTAATTGTGAAGCAGTTCCTCAAACAGTTGCGGGACCAGCACGTAGGCCATATGGCCTATCATCTTCAGGACATTGCATGCTCTTTTCCCAGCCTCCAATAATATGGAATGTCTCCAATGTTTTCAGAGTGTCACATAGCTGCATGAAGACCTATCAAACCCAGACTGACGAGAAGCTAGCTACTCTCTGTGGACTCTTATTCCGTTGGAAAGCGCTGGCAATTTGCAAGTGAGAGGAGTTGTCAAGCTGTTGAGAGTTGCGCAGGTGGTTCAATTTGTCTCCTTGTTTTGGTACAACTGAGGCGCTGAGTATTGGCATGAGTGTAGGTAGAGCACAAGTCTCTGTTAGTTGTGGGAGTGCTGCAATTAATTAAGTCTCCCACATTTTGACACACATAACATTATGCTGTCAGTCAGTGATGTTGATGTCTTTATCCCTCTGAGGTAATAGTTGGTTACTCTGCATGCCAAGAGTATGAAGAAAGATAGACTCATACTGTATGATGAAACCTTAATCAAGCTTGTGCAAAAATACCCATTTGATACATCATGAAAATAAAATAAGAAAGGTCTTGACATACAATAGTTGTTTCTTCATAAAGGTATGGTGCCTGGCCAAAGAAATATACCAGACATTGACTTGTCCATACAAATGTTCTCACTGGTATAGTTTTCATAAAAGTGCAGATATTTTTCCTTCCCAAAAAATATTTTAAAAGAAATGTGGTAACATTATACATCATAAGCCACTGTAAAGTAAAAAAAAAAAATACAAAATGGTTTTCCATACTTTCATATTCCAATTCTGGACATGTTAATTTTCATTTGTATTAATAGTCGTAGAAGAACAAGTCATTGTTTGAATGTCACACTCTTAAAGAAGAGCAGCAGGGTGTTTTGTGTAGAACACAGACGTTAAGACGTTGTATGGATAGGTGATGGCTAACCTAGGGCTATGAGTTTGGAACATGGAGTCCCCTCTCTTCGAGCAGTGAACCAGAACCAAGTGGAGTGAGGCTGGCGGGCCACAAGAGCGCCATTGTTCTTCACATTAATCAAACTGAGGAAGGGCAGGTAGCATTTCCCCAGCCCACCCCACACGCACACCCTGCCAACCCCCATGAATGGACTGCTTTTTTAGCTGGCAGCGATTGGCCATTGGAGCTCCTGGAGGATGTGTGTCTGTTTAATTAGTGTGATGAGCTCAGCGGAGTTTATGTGCTGTGTTGGACACCAGGTATTAACCCCACTAGTTTGACCCTGTGAGGGAGGGAGCCCACCTCAATCTTGACATCTCTTTCTCTCTCCCGTTCTCCCATTCCTTCTCTTCATTAGAAGAAGGCAGATTAGGCAGGTAAAAGCAGGCCAAATAGAGGGGAGAGTGTGGTCAACCTTGGTCATTCTCCCTTACCTGCCCACTTGGTAGACTTGAGTTCCCTGAGACACAGACAATCATTACTACAGCGATACTTCTAATGCTGTGCTCATTAGTGTGTTACTCTGGTGCAGTGCTGTTCTCTGGCGCGAACTGTAGTCTACTTCAGACCAGCATGTAGACATTCAATATGGTAACAACATGCTACCCTAGTGGGATCACACTTGGTGTTTATTATCACTATTGCCTCTTAACATCTTCCTAATGTTTCAATAAAAGAAGAACAGAAATATATAAAAAAAAATGTTTTACTGTGAGTGCAGGAGACAACTGATTAGCGTTGTGGTTGACTTCCCTCTGTACCATCAACATTTATACAAATGACATACAGATCACCCATTGGCAGCTGACTTCATCCGCTTTGGATGAGAGAATGCAATGTGTTAACATCACCCAAGGGCACTGTTTGCTAATTCATTTAACCACAACAGTATTTTCCCAACAGCTTCAGCTGGGCGATTAAAAACCATGAAAAGATACGAAAACATTCTTACCATGCTAGACGCACTTTCCACAAAGGTAAAACAACCACTTCAGGCGCAATCAAAGCTTAGTGTATCGCCCTTTATCGGATTATGCACTTTATTAGGTTAGTGGAACAAACACAAGCACTTCGGGGGAATCATCTTTAGGATTATAAGGCATCCTTTTCCTTCACAGATGGTTAGTTTCTGTAAAAAAAGTAATTAATTAGTGAAGCATTTGCTCTCTTCAAATATTTTGGGGAAAGAGCATGGTGCAGGACACATTTGAAAGTTAAAGGCCACTCAGAGGACACTGATGCTGATGGGCCTTTTGAACGATTAAACAAAGAATCTTGGATTCATTTCATAAATACGTCAACCTACCTGCTTCTTCAAATGCTTTGTAGGTCACGTGGCATGTGAGGGTCTCAATAGGATTAAGGTCATTTGAGAACTATTACATGTGAGCCACTGTGCCCAATAGATAGGCAAATGCACCATCATTTCAAAAGAAGTTTTACGAAAATCATAGCAGTTATGAGAAACAGACCCATGGACGTGTTATTGCAGTTGAATAAGCAGTGTTGCATTGCTGTTTTCTGTCAACGAGCGAGGTTGTACTTATTAATGCTTGCTACTAACGCTGTGTTGAACAAAGAACTGGAGTCACAGCATGTCAGCCTCACGAGCTGCACCCCCTCTGAAAACACTTTATTAATTGGATTTAGATATTTGCAAAATGATCTATTTAATGGGATTACCACTCGTATAATGATCTTATTTATGAGGGAAGCAATCCAAGCTTTGGGGCGGCTTGATAATGCATTTCCAGCTCTTTGGCAGTTAATGTTGTGTTACGGGGAAAGATAAAGTTGAAGTCCCCATTGGAAATGAATAGGTAAGTTAGCCTGCTGTAATGGAGCCGCTTTGGTGGCAGGTCAGATGAGCCTGACTGGCCACACTCACATTCCAGGGGCCTGTCTGGACCATAGGCACAGACCCACTGAACTCCTTACAAGTTCAAGGCAGACGTAAATGGGGTGGGGGTGGAGAGAGATAGACCCCCCCCCCCAACCCCACGACAGCATAATGGTTCTTTCTTACGTCTTTATCCATGATATCTCGACGAAGCTTTTTACAGACCCTGTTTCCACTTAAATACCTTGAGGTAATGTTCTACCTCCTCACTACCCTCGCTAGGAAGTGGCATTTCTACCTGTCAAGTACAGTATTGGTAAGGTGAGAGGAGAAACTATACTGTAGAAACAAGGGAGAAAATATGTGCTGTGTGCAAAATGGCACAAAGGTACTTTGCTGTTGTTTATGTGGCTCGCTAAATGGATTTTTCTTGTTTGCCAACACATTTAAGCTCTTGGATGTTTTCCCTCAGTGAGGTTTTAGCTTGGAACCGCTAATACAAAAAGTACAGGCCTATATGTAAATGAACTTTTCTTTGCAGAGCCTGCATGCTTTAAAACATTAACATTTGAATATAGCACTTGATTTATATATGTTTTTTAAAAATATGTTATAATCTTTGACTTTAAAAGGATGTACTCTCAAATGAGATTATGCTAATAGACTGTCATTTGCATAAAACGGGTGGAAATATTAAACCAGATTAAATTTTTTGAATATTTAAGAGTTTTATCCACGCAGTTAGTCAACAAATATATTCATTCTCCCGGAGAATATTAGCGACTAAATGTGACATTGTGGAAAATAAACTGTAATGCAGTTGCAGTGATCGCCTACAATGAATCAGCTTGCTTTATTATTTTAAGATAACTATTTCTGTATGAATATTCATTGGTAACATCCAACCTATTGCTTGTGTTGGCTTGTGTATCTTAGGCCACTGCGGCTTTTGGGAGTCTTTGGGAGAATTAGATTCAGGTGAGGGCCGTGGCACACGTGAGGCCAGCAACAAACACACGCTTTCATTCAGGACATTAATCTGCAAACAAGTGTTTTTTGTGTTTCTGAGTCTTATTTTCATCACCATCAGTTTAGTACATAGATTGAAAGTGATTCAAATTGTGCTCTCAGGTTCCATGCCCCGAGATCCCCCCCTGCCATTCTTCCTCTTTATGTGGCTGTGTTGGGAGAATGGTTGCTAGTTGTTTTTTTATGCTATTACATATATTTATTAATTTTTGTTTGTTGTTGGTGTAATATGTGAAAACACACATCTCACACATATAAATATATATGGCCAAACAATGGAGATTTTAATTAGCACATAATAGAGAACAGTGCATGCTCTTACTGTATAAACACACTTGCATGCACACACTAACACTGTTGTCATCAATACTAATTCAAATAAATTGCATCCATCAAAAAGCTTTCAATTTGTTTTAGATTATTGTGTATTCTTCTCTGGCAATTTTTACAGTATTATTGGATTAAATAAGTACAAAACAGATGTGCACTGCTTTCTTAGTGTCAGGTCTAGAAAGGATAGACAAAAAATAACTAATTATGTACAATAATATATATTAAAACACTCATGATGTCTCAAGAGTTTATGACACTATAGGACTAATGGCTTTTGTTAACCTTGACTGACTTCTACAATTACAGCTCTGTCCTCCTTATTAGTATTAAATCAGATCTACTACAGCATTAGTGTGTCATATAACATTTATACTGCCCCTTGTGGTGAACCACTACAAATTGAGATTGAGATTGTGTCTTGGCAGCAATCTCTCCTCTTTTCCCTAAGGCTGACACATTTGTAAACTCATTTATGTATTGGTTTATTTGAATAGCTTTGCCATTATGAACTTTGGATACGTTTATATTTTCGTTTTGTCATGTATACAGTAAAGGATGAAAGGGATATTTTTGTCACCTGGCAGGGTTTATTTTTTGTGACATCTTGTCTGTTTCCCATTTTTAAATTAAAATGAACATCACAATACTTTATGCAAAACCCCCTTCTCATTATAGGCCAGAAGAAAAAAAACTATATTAAATTAGTGAGAAAACTTGACATCTCTTGTCCTCCTCGTTGTAAATTTGCGAGGATTTAATCACATGCAGATGTCTTCTTTGTGCTCTTTCTTCTTCATCAAGGAATTATTACTTTCTAAATGATTGCTCAACCGTTTACTTTAAATATATATGCGATCCTTGCCTATTTGACCTTAACTCAATTATTTTAATTGAAGCAAACATGTTAGACACATTTGCTATATTGTGTGTTTTTTGAAGTTCCAATTTTGTTGATATAGATTTATGATCTGCCTGAGACTTAGGTCACTGCCCTATTAGAGATTTATGAAATGGCCATGAGGCAACGTCATTCAAGGTCAATCCATCATGCCAGCCATTGTTATTATGGCACCATGCATCAGTGCATCTCCGAACACTAGCCCGCAAGCTCAAGCGATATGCTGTACTTGATTCAAGATGTTTTGAGATCATGTACATGGAAGCTGTTACCACAATTCTCCAAACAGAATAATAACAATCACAAAATCATGAATAGATCTCACATTATGAAATCATCCATAAACCCCAGATAATCAATGCTCTGCATTATTGCACAGAAAGGTTTTACAATGATGCTTGTACCCGGTTTTGTGGTTTGCACATATGCATTTGTGTGTACCATGAGACCAGATTGTCCAAAGTACTTGGTTGAAGGTAGACATCAATATGTCCATGACTGAATGACATTACTTTATTATTGAGTGATTTTTGCATTACATGAAAAAATGCTATATAGTCTGACCTTCTATTATTTGTTGTATTTTTATACAACAAACGATATTTTATTTATTTTTTACAAAGGTGTCGTATGTTTTAAAAGCCCTACTGCTTCTGTGGGAGACACATCTCACATGGGTTGAGGTTATCTTAGGTGGCTGCAAGAACAGTTAAATTCTAAGCAATTCTTAACAATTTCTTAATTATTTGCAGAGGCTTATAATGTAGGCCTCTTTTCCTAAAAGTAGTGGGAGTGTTGTGTTCTGGTGGGCAGATACATTTAATGTCCCAGATCTACAGTATGAATAAAGTCATATTGTAAAGTGTGTGGGCTGATATGCTTGGCATCCAACCCTGACAAGTAGATTAGCTTTTACTGGGCCACCTCTGAAAGGCATGCGCGCGACTCAAGCATTTCCAGTTTCAACGCTCCGTATCGAACATCTAACGCCCAGAAACTGAGATGAAAGCACATCACAACATGAAAAAACTGCTGTATGCTAGTGGCTTCTCCACAGTTGCAATGGTTAACGGGAGTCAAAAATTGGCATGTCTAAAAAGTGGGATAATGATTATAAATGTGACAGGCTGAAAACTAATTACAATTGTCTCACTGTGTTTTCCAATAATGCATCTAACATTTCTATAAAACTCATTTAAATCTTCTACAAGTCCAAAATTCAGTCTTGCTCTAAAGCCATTTGGCACATTTTTTTCCTCAGTTTACATTTAGAGAGGATTAGCTGAAGAGCTGAAAATAATCATGCCAGATGTCTTCCACAGTGAGAACACTAGCTCCTCAGTGGGCATTGCATTTTATTGACTTTTTATCAATCTGAAGTGAATCCACTCTCCATAATCATGGTGTGAAGTCATGTACGCAAATTAAATAACGTGTCGTAATGTACAGTACTAGTTATTATATTTGTACAGTATTTTTACCGCCCACCACGCATACTCGTGTTTTGGGAGTTCAAACAGAATGTGAGCAATATTGAACTAACTTTATAGGCCAATGACACAGACAACACGTAGCTTAAATGGACAGACTGCTTGAACAAACAAAGTCATAAATAATCCCAATTAAATGACAGGTTTAAATGCTAAACCACATCTGTGCACTTTATAAAAAGCCATGGTGAATGTTTGTCTATTTAAAACGTGTCTGACCATTTCAGCTGTCAATCACAGTGAGTCATAAAAGTTATTTAGATAATAGCCCAACTTAATTAGCAAGTATTAGAATGTTGCAGATTTCTTGGTTTGGGCTTTTTTTCCTATCCCTCTATTGTTCTCTTCTTATGTGAACAAAACTTCTTAGTGAACAAAAATAGCATCAGCTGACATGATTTACCATTTTCTACGCTGCATATGCCACAGCTCTCCTTTGAGACTTGGGCAGTGTTGGTTGGATTTGTTTTTTAGCTTTAATGAGCTCGTCTGGAATGCAGTGTCTCCCACATGTCTTGTTGAGGGCGGGGCCACCTTATTGCTGCCACATGTTGGGCTCCTAGTGGCTCTTCCAGGCCTGTGTGGTCAGTCAGTTCAAAGCACCAAGGCTCATTTGTTATACAACTTTATGTAACAACAACCCAATGCTTCAGCGTGTCTGAAGAGGCAACAAAGGAATGCCGCCATTTTTTTCTTTTCTTTTTCTTTCCCCCTGGGCCTAAATGGGTCTGCCCGCGGAGGCTTTTGGATGATCTGTTTTTCTAATTAGCATGTTTGGTGAGCAATGTGTTGGCCGTGGCATCCTACTTCCAGAAAGCCTGGATCTGAGCACACTCAGAGTTTGAACCCTGCGAGCGTGAGCGGGATGCGCTGGTGAACAGTAGTAGTTGATCACTGTCACTGTGGGAGCGCTGTGCCGTGCTACATATGGCATCGATCTGACATGGTAATCCGGCCCTGAGAGTGCAGGGGACTAGGTGTGGGCCCTCGGCCCCAGGCGCACGCCATCAATCCTTGCCTTCGACTGCTTCTCTACTCTGCTAGCCAGCTAGCGGCCTCTCGTAAGCACCTGACAGGACGCCCCGGCGCGAACACAAACTCAGGTCCTTCCTAAATTCCCTCATGCTGTGTCCACGCTTTTCAAAAGTAACATTGACACTGTCTCAGGGCAGCAGAGACATGAATGAAGAGGAGAGCATGGCAGGGCTTGTACCTGCTGCCATATCGACCAATGCACTGGCTGTGCAAAAGTCTGTGTTTTGATACAGTGCATTCGCTCCAGTAAGAACAGCTCTACTGGTTCCTTTGTTTTAAAATACCACATTTGGACCCTATCAAATTCAGGTTCGTACATTAAATTGGTCACAATTACAAAGGGTCCTGACCATGCAGCCCTATACACCACCGCACACTCTCTTTCTTTTTCTTTCTTTTCACACATCAATTCCCCAGGGAGTTTTTCAGCTCCACTAGATTGGTGAGTCTTCAGGGACCAGGTCCACTGCATGTGCTGGCTAGTAGGCCATTTGCAATAATCTCCTTTTTACCGTTTAGAGGCTAATTATGTAACATTACACCTGCCTCCTCGAGCCCTGGCTCTGGCACGGTGCAGAATGAGTTGCTTTTTACCCCCCTGCTCGTAGGATGGCTAGAGTTTCTTAATGAGATTAGCCCAAAGCTCGAGTCTGCTTTGTGTCCCTCGCTATACGGCGAGATACTGGATCAACAGAATCAAAGCTAAGAGGCAGAATCATTGGAAGACGCAGGCAGCCGACCTCGTTTCGGTCTCCCCTACCAACCCCCCTGCGTGTGACTTGGACAGGATTTGTCGCTATCACACATGACATTGTGTGCAAGCTTTGCATAGGAAATATCTTTGTCTCCCTGTCATGTTTGCTTGCTGCAGTGTTGTTGTGCCTTTTCTTTATCTCTCTGTCCAGTTCATATTTACCGTTGGATCAAATTTCTCTGTAGTTATTTTCCAAACTGAGGACAAATGGGACGAATATTGAACAAAATACAAGGGGTTGCTTTCCCTGCAGGCTTTGTGATATAAACTTGTCTAGCTGTGGTGGTTGTATTGCTTTCTTTTTTGCTTTTATTACCTTAAATTATCTTGTATTATGCCACAACTTCAGAGACCTAGATTCAACTCTTATTGGTCAGTAACAACATAATGTACAAGACAGAGTTATATTAAGACAGTTACACCGCCCAAACAATCCTCTACAATTAGAGCCTTTCTTCATTTAATTTATTGAGACCCTAATGTCCTTGTGACTTTTAGCTCAGACAAAGAACCCAAAACCAACAACCAACCCGGGACAGAATAACAGACACACACACATATGTATCACTCCCTATGTACAGTACATGCAAGCAAATAACTTTCCCATTCAATTCCATGACTGAAAGTAAATTCTCACTGTGTGAGATAACAGTAAATATTTTGCCCACTTGCTGAGAATATGATGTTGATTAAAAAGAGTAAAGGTTAGGGTTAGGGAAGGGGCAGGGATTAGAACTACGGACCATGGCTAGGGTTACCATAACAGCCTGGCTGGTGGGACTAGTAATAACAACAGAAGTAATAATAATCACAGACTAATTGATTGAACCTTGTGGCTTCCTTGCAAAAACCATATTTGTAAAGCTTAATGTATTCAGTATAAGCAACCAAAGTAATGCCTCAATTGCCCATATTCCTTTGTTTTCTGTTGTACAAACATTTAGCTTTTTTTTTTAAGTCTTGAAAATCCATATTTCCACTTCTGCAAAAACAAAACCACATCCTCTAATAGTATTTCACTGAGGTATGACTTTTTTAAATCCTCCTGCCACCATAACATGCATTTATCTGTCTTTTTAATTTATATATTTTATACTATTGAGCTGTCTGTGTTTCTCTGTACCAGATCCTATCATAGCATTCTAGTTTGTGGAATTTACAAAGAACCCTTGGAGCCCTGCAGCTATGCTGCTACAGAGAGCTATTTGCTGTGCGTCAGCGGAGTATCCTGTCATGGAGAGAAAATCCCGTTTGAAGTATGGCCCCCGTCTTTCACACTGACGATAATGCTCCTGGCTTTACCGTGTCCTCTGTGCAAAAGCCCATGTCTTCCCCTTTTGTCCGTGGCCCCCCCTCAACCCAACACTCCCGCACACCCCCTGGCTCTCCTCTTTTGTGTCACTCGCTGTCAAATTGAGAAGTGGTCCAAACCTTCGCCCCTGGAGGCATTCTGGGAAGTGTAGTCAGAACTTGGCGTGTGGGATATTTAGTACACTTGTCAAGATGCTGCTGAGATCAGCAAGCTGAACGTGACTGGTAGATGGTTCATAATTCATTCAGGAGAACATGAATCTATTATGCTACAGTTTTGAATATTTTTTCACACGTTACTTTCTAAGACATTATATTCACTTGATTTACAGTACTGTAGTATAGTACACTCTTGGAGATGTTGATTTAAAGTTGGTATTTTTTAAATGCATATAGTGTAATGGTAAAAATGTAATCTAAGGTAAATACTTAGCATTTTAAATAAGATACATTATTAGTATTCATTCTATTTGAGCTGTTCCCAAATCCACAGCTTAAATGCAAATGCACTCCAGTCTTTTCCACTCACGGCTTTGTTGGCCTCTCAGAAACCTTAAGCCGCTCTCTCTTAAACAGGGGCCTCTCATGGCATATGCATGTATCTTATCTGGCGAATATCACAAACATTCTCTAGGACATCAAATATTTAAACAGGCCATCCAAACACCAGACAATAGAGGGGGGCATAGAAGCAAGCCTTTTGGGGGCCCTTGTGAAAACAATAAATGCGCTACCAACCCCTCAATATTTTCACATTCACTGACTCGGTATGATCTGTATGATCCCGACATAAAGAGGGTCTCGGAAACCCTCTCTCTTAAACTGTAGCAGGCATATATTACCAGGCTTAGAGCTTGGCAAGCTTCATATCCCAAAATAGATTTCAACAATACTCTATGAGGATGCATTAAATAAATCTCCGTTCAGCTAATCCGTGGAACAGTTCACCATTTTCGAGAGAGACACTCCGGTAGGACAAAAGCACTGCTCTGCTTGCCGCGCCTTCATCTGGGGACAGACACACATAAAGAGAGATATTTAGAGAGAGGAGGGGAGAGTATGGGGTGATGGGGGGGGGGTGCAGAAATCCTCCGCTAATGTGACAGAGAATTCTCTGAAAAATCATCATTGTGCGCTCTTGCACCGCAAAGCAGATTCCATATCACTCCATATTTCCCCCTTCTTTCCTCCTTTTTATTTCTCGACTAAGTGCAATAACTTAATCTTGGAGGCAGAATGTGGACATGAGGGCCATTTGGAAACATGCTGTAGATAAATGTTAATCACATTAGCATTTCCCAGACTTCTGTAAATCTCCATAAATAGCATGCTGAGGTTGATCCCTCTTTTTTTGCCCATTGAGGCAAAATTACAGTTGATGAATTGCTTTTGCCATGCATGTAGGCTAATGAAAGCTTTGCTCCTGGGCCTGCCTCAACAAAGGCTCCTAATTTTCCCACTTTACACTAAAATAAGAACCTGTTCCACTTTTAATTAATAGTTTCACCTCCTATTCAACAGTGTAAGCAGTGTACTTTCAAAATTAATTTTTTAGGTGAGTCTTGGTTAATAATGCAATGGAAACAAGCCCTTTTGATGGAGTTATGTTATCACTGACGTTTACGAAGAATTCTCTCTCGTCACCTTACTGCTTAACGCACCTCATGACAGCACTCTGAACCTTTTCATGACAGGTGGCTATTTCATTACACACATGCTGCCATCATTTACTGACATATATTCACTCTTTGTGCTGCAATGAGACTGAACATATAGCTCTTTGCAGCAGCGTTTAGGATTAACCTGTCCTGATCTTGTTATGGTAATAGAGCTGTGAGCTGTGAGAAAATCAAGCAATCTCACATCTGCTGAAATCTGCTCTATAACAGTGTTTTATATGTAAGGGTAAGGGGAAAAATATATATGGATATATTAAACAGGAAATAGGAGGATGTCCAAATATAATTAATACAGTATATCAACCATTGTATGTATGTCTGCATCAGGAATTTTCAATATACAATATGTAAAAGTATTTGTGTTATAATATATGGCCTGTCTTGTTTCATAGCTTCCTCTAACCAATTAAATACAGTACAGGGTTAAAAGCTGCAATTAACATACATTAGCAGGGTGCACACTGCTATGCATAATTCAAAGTACTTGATATGATTACTGAGGCAGTGTAGTGTTTGAGTTAGCAAATAGCCCCTGTCTAGCCACATGTGGCTATTTAGGACACCCTCACTACCCCATGTCAAAAGAAATCTCTTCGTATTATAGTTTCTCAACCCTGTAACCTAATGTGACATTATTTATAATGCGTCCTTTTTTAAAAGAGTATGTCTGCACCTTTTATATGTTCGCTGATAATAAATGAAAATACTGCTTGCATTCTTAACTCTCGATAAGACAAGATTTTCGGTTCTCTCCTTTGTATCCTGGACTTAAGCTCACCAGGTGGGCGATTCGTGTGGCAGTTAGGTGTTTGTATTCCTAAGCTGTCAAAAGGAATATGCGCTGACATAGTGCAGAGGGAGCGAACCAGAGCAGTAGCTGCGCTAAAGGACTGTTGGTGATTTCATACCAATTAGTGCAAATCACGCAGTACTTAAGATTATTACACAGTGGGTTTAACATCACTTTGACACGTCCTCGTAAACTGATCCCACTTCAGTTTATTTTGCCCCGTAGATTTTGGACATCGTTATGAACTCTTGAAGGAATATATCCCGACCCAGGCTTTTCCTTGTACCGCACGGGACCTTTTGTTTTTATTTATTTAAACTAAAGCGACATATGCTGTGCCATGTAAGTTCCAGCAGGCCCTCCCTGCTACCTCCAACCATTCTGGCATGAAGGACAAGCTGCCGTCTCCATGGTGACAAGTCACTCCAGCTCCACTGGCGTTACCCGGCAAGCTACAAACAAGCTGTGAATTAACTCGCTTTAGAGAAACAACATATTTGTACAAATATAACATTAATTCTGCTTCTCATTATGTCAGCTGGTGAAAAGCAACAACAGCAACAAAACAAATATGTGGCGTTGGCAGCTAACGTGAATAATGGTGGCAGAATATGCACAGAATAGCCGTTGTGTTGGTGCAAAGCTAATGGAGGAGTGCTTGGCACTGTGAGGGGTGGAAAGGCAGTCCCAGAGGTATGGATGGAGCTGCTGTGATAGTTGTGAGCACTCCCAGTGTGTTTATGCCTCAGCCAACAGCCTCCAGAAGGAGACCAGAGACATTCTCCACACTGTCTTGCAGACGAGAAGTACCCCACCCCCCTCATCCCCCACCCACCCCTCAATTAAATGAGTTAATTTGAAACCATAAGCTTGTGCTTAATTAAGAAGAGCTTAGACATCTCCTGAAATGAAATATCTGAAATTAGTCCTGTTGACGGCTGTACTTTGTTCAGATGCTGGTCTCCCCCTTCTTGTCCGTTGCTAGCTAACAATTGCGCATACGCTGCCCTCGGTTAATGAAAAACAAAGATAAATGTGAACGAGAGACATAACCTCGACAAAATACCCATTCATATCATTTTGAGGAAAGTTTCAATTTCAAAGGAGATCCATGGACTACCACAGTGCATTCCCGCTCACGGCATATTCCCCATCTGCCCCGCTCGCTCTATCCCTGCCGCCGGAGAGAGCGGGGGATAAGAGCGGAGAAGTGGAAAGAGAGCGAGAGAGATTGTGGCATTAAGTAAATAATTTGTATGATAATTCATTACAGCGCCGTCTTTTTCAACTTTAATTGGTCTAAATGAAGAGACATTTCACACCATTTAGATAAAAAAGAAAAAGGAGGCCAGCTTAATGAAAAGGGGCCTGCCTATCGGACTTCAGAGGTTTGCTCTAAATGAAAATGTAATTGCAGGCGGAATGGTACAAGAGGAGAGACCCGCGCCGCAGATCCGGGGGTATCTTCAGACAGCCGAGCAAAAGCTAATGACTGAGCAATTTGGAACATTTACTCACCCCAAAGACTCTCATTAAGTCAATCACAGGCTTAGCCGAGACCCACTCGCAATGTCGGAGCCGGCCGCATTTACTCCAACATCAATCAGGAGGGGCCAGCTTCTTCTTCTGTCTGAAGCCATGAAAAACGCCCAAGTAATTTATTCGGGATCTTTGAGAGGATAATGGGCAATTATTTGTTTATAACACTGGTTAAATTTTCATTAGGCAGATTAATGGAATATCATGTACTGTCAACACTGGACTGAGGGGTGGTGTGTCAGAGATAAACGGCCAAACAGATGATGTCGCTCTGTTAGTAAATTGGTTTTTCCACAGCCCTCTTTCTCCATATGAAAATGTAAAGGTGGACAGGGGGAAGGGGGGCCTCCTACAGGAGAGGAGGCCTGGTGAGGCATGATGGGAGCTGGGAAACTGGACTTATATAACTATATATGCTTCTTTGTTCTATGGATCATTTTCAACTTACCAACGCTCAGGTTTGTCACTTGTAAATGATTACATTAGTTTTGGATTCTCTTGCAGAATATTCCAGAAAAATCCACCATTTTGGCTTTATCCCAACCCATGAATTTCCAGATCCTGCACAATCCAAATCCAATCGCTGGTCCATTTCATAGACCACAGGCACTATTTGAAATGATAATTCTTGTGAGTTTTTAGAAGCTATTTTAATGACCAGAAAGAGCTACTTATTTACAGTGACGGTGGGTGATAGCATAATCTGACATTATGCAGGCGACGCATGATGCCTGTACGCGACAGTTAAGAGTCAAACGACAACTACAAGGCAAGCTGGTTGGTGATTCACTGACCCCATATGATGCTAAAGGTGATAAACAGCAGTTTGAACCTTAAGTTCCGTTTTCACACATGTTCATGTGAAAGTGGTATATGCAGAAGCCTTAACCAATACACTGATAGATAGATTGATGCATGTACATCAATAGAACAAACACAATTATCCAATTAGATAGAATTGTTACATACACCATGCCAATTACCCACATTTTAAAGCATTTATCCATCATTTGGCACCATAAACCTCAATATCCTAGATATTTAGTCCATTTGGCTAATGGCGGTCAGACCAACCTTTGGGGAGCCTGAAGTGGCGACTAGCTCCTCTATCAAAACAATCATTTGCTGCAGGAGGTTATCGTTGGACTGGCCGATCTGTCACCCAGCCACGAGAAGTCAGCAGGACACAAGGGCCATTTAATTAGGCCCACCGCTCCTCTCTAGTGTGAAAGACTCTCTGGCTGCTTTGATTCCCCATTGCTCTCCCAGCAGGAAGTGGTTGGTGATAATTGACACAGGATTTCCTTGTTAACCAGCGGCAGACTCTGTGGATTAAAGTGACAGAGATCTCCAGAAGAAAGTGGGTAGCAGATAAGGGGGAGGAGAGGAGGTGCCGGGAGAGGGGAGGGGGTGGCGACAGCAGCTATTTACCGCTCTTGAGAAACCAGGGAGGAAATAGCAATATCAGACTGGTGTGCGGTCCTGCCGCGAGATGTAGCTCCCACTTATCTTAGCCATTTCAGCTTGGCTGATCAAAGATTGGCTTTCCTTAAAATAACCTGGGCCCAAGGTTGACTACATGCTTCCACGCCATGGGTTTTTTAGCAAATTATCACTTTTTTCCAATCCCCCCTATAAAGCTGGATGGCTGTTTGTGGAGGACTAGAGAGATAATCTTATTTCATTTGTACAATTATACACTACCATAGAATGAAAGCATATTTGCAAATGACGTAATTTCCCGCTTTGTACCAACTGGGTCACAAGCCTTGACAAAAGCATTATCATGCAGACAGAAGAGGTACCCAGTCGGCTGTAGGGCAAAGATGGAGCTTTCCGAGTGTCTAATCCACGTTATTTATTTCTAGATTTCCTTTTTGCTTATCCAACCAACACAGAGCTTACCAACAGACATTTTACAAGTGCTCATTGAAAGGCTTTAGCATAGCCTTTTTTCCGGGAGATAAAAGAATATGGAGCTAGTGTACTTTTCCTGTGAGTGTTTGCCTGCTTTACCAACTCCTACTGTATGATCAAATAGAATCTTTATTTTGTGTCTAGTGTATTTATTTATGGGCTTTGATAATTAATACATGCTTAAACTAATAATATTTCCTTTGCCTAAGCAATGCATTGTTTTCTAAGGCATTTCTAAGGATTCACTCCGGCCACTACTTAAATGCCCATCCTGCGCAGAATGACCCAAACCTGGTGTTGTCTGGTCACTTTCAAGAGTTCACAGATGACTGAATGGTGTGATGGCAAGCTTCCAGCACGAGTACTGGGTCAAAAGCAGGGCCCATGTACAGTATAAATCAAAGAGAAATTCCATTCTCCCCCATCCCCCGACGGTACATAAATGCAGCTGCGGTTATGTGGAAAAAAAGTAGAGTACTATATATTATTATTGCAATAACATGTGAGAGTGTTCCTTCCTGTGATTATGATGGTGTTGTTGGTATGATATGATGTGCCAGGTACAGACAACACCAGCAGAGCCAGATAAGACTGATAATACTGTGTTATAGCCTTTACAGTATGCTTGTGTGCTCCATCAAGTCTGTCTATATAGAAGAATAACACACAAGAGAAAGTCAGATGAAGAAATGTTCCCCAAAACATTGCAGACCGCAGACATTGCCACAAGGATGTGTTGCAAACAGCCATACAACCTCAGACAGAGGCATGCTGTACATGTTGAGTGAAAATGCTCCTTGAACCAGAAAAAAACATACTGTACATGTTGTAAAATACAAATGTGAATAAGGCCTCATTCAGAATATCCAAGTGCTGTCAATGATAGATACTGTACATTTTAAACTTTCAATAATTATGATGGACCATGACAGTGCATATACAGTACACATGCATATTGTCAAGTATGCCAGAAAGCCAATTTACAAAATTCCTAATAAATTATTTGCTTTTTAGCCTAGTAGATTATTGATAAATGCACGTTAAAAAATGTACCTGCTTAATGTAATTACTATTGTATAAGTGAATTTGAAAAGAAAACATTTAATTGTTGATACATTGCATTGTCAGTTTTATAGCTTTATTTCAGAGGACTTTGATCTCTTAATAATAGTGAGAGTGATTCTGGCTTTTCGGCGGTTAGCTAGAACTTCACATCTGGCCCTGACAAATTGTAGTCTGTACTTTGTCAGTGCAGTGCAAGAGCAGTCTGAACACATAAAAAACAAATTGAACTTTTGCAATACGGACAGCTAGACTATTGAACACCCTGCCTGCAAGAATACGGGCTAGTTCATAACATATGATCACTTTCCTCATCATTTATAAGTACAGATTAATATCAGCTAAGTCACCACTAACAATGGAGTTTTAGGTTTTGTATGCTTTGCAGTATTCCACCCATAACATATTTTTATGTTGGAATTTTTAACCACGTCTCATTTGAATGTTTTTCCCATCATAACATGTTAATATATTATTATGATACAATCCAGTACTGTTTATAATGTTTGGCACATCATTTTATCACATCTTTGTTCTGGACATATATAAACTCCTCTTAACACTGTTTCAGAAAATCCCACAACACTGAGTTGACTGGGATAAATATGTACATTACTGATTGGTTCAGTGTTAGTCATGGTACCAAGTGGAGAGATGAGTCAAACTAACTTATATACGCTGTACACACAAGCAGTACAGAAACTTCGCATCGCTGTCCACACCTCCTTATCTGTGTGTTCCCTCATAGGTGCTGTATCTTAGCCATGCTGTAAGACTTCAATATGTGGGCATTAACACGCTTCAAGGTGCTTGATTTCTCTTCAGGAATTACTGTGTGACAACCAGCAGGAGAAGGTGGAGATTTGTCCCCTTCAGTCTAAAGTAAATAGGATAGGCCAGGGGAAGCAATCACATAACCAACATATGCTCTGCTATCAAGAAAACACAGGAGTATAAGATTTTGTCATGACCAAAAATCATCACTGTTTAATTTCATCTGTCTGTAGATAAACGTATTTCCTCCTCCTGATGGTTTTGCTGCGATAAATCGTAGTTCTATTATAGTGGTGTAAAGTGTACTTGGACATATTGCTCTTTTCACCAGAGTTAGAAACAATACAATCTGTACTGATTTGGAAATTAACCATATGAGTGTTAGAGAACATGAAGAAGTAGTCCATAACTTTCTGCTAAACCAACAAAATCATATTACCTCATAATGTATTTTATCTTACAAGCAAACACAGATATTACCAAGTCTAATAGCATCCTAAAAATCAGAGTGGTCAAGTTAATTCAGTCGTATTTGTGAACATTTTATTTTTTATAAATAACTTTTTAATTATGTTGCATTTGGTAAATAGCTAGTGATAAATAAGACATTTATGAAGTATAAACTATGTATTGTTTGTATTTTAACAAATTTTGAAATTAAACGTCTTAATTGTCTCTACAATGTATAAACCTCCAGCTTGTAAATTACAATACAGTGACAAAAAGCGGGCTTGCTCCATAGAATACATTATTAGGTTATTCCAGACAGAGACATGATATCATGGTCATATGGTCATATGGGGGTATATTTCTAGTTTTGTGAAATCATACAACCAGGCATTGTGGGCTAATCTTTGAGCCTCAGTCTTAACCTCATTATTAATAAACAAAAGCAAGCCTGTATCTGTAGCTTTTGTTGCAGTGATTTATGTTTTGCGGAGATACTGAGGGGTTCTGTATTATTTGTATGAACTGTTCCTCGGGGAGCCCAGGGTTTCAGAGAGGAGATTGTCAGCTGTTGTTGAGGCTGCTTTTGATGTGTTTATAGGCTACTTACCATTCATCCCCTGTAAATAAATGAATCAATAATTTAGGTATTGATACTGTCAATGTTCATGTGTGTGTTCTGTGTGCATTTTTCTCACTGTTCTACAGTTTAATTCATGAATCCTTGATTCACTAATACAGTGGTTGTACTGTCATATGGTTTTGACACATTTATGGGTTTTGGGAGAGCAAACAGAGAAGGGGTGAGGAGTTAACTCTTTACCATGACCCAGCAGCTAGCAGAGAGGAAGAAAAGAGGGAAGATAGGAGGATGGAAGGAGGGAGGAGACAGGCATGACCTCTCCTGAGAAGGCCACTTTGGCCCAAGGATTAACCAAACAGAGGCCACTGACGAAGCTTCAGGAAATCAGAACCATATGCTTGAAGGGAGTTGCACTGTGGTGCTTATTTGTTTTTGGTAAATTAATGGGGGCTAATTGTTAACGCCATTACATCACGGGAAGGGTGCAGGGAAGGGCAAAGAGAAAAATCGTGGAATGTTGCCCATCAATTGTCCCTGAATTGCGCGGATGCCGGGATCAGTTCACCCTAAAGATTAAGATCTGCTCAGCTAACCAACAGCAGACCTGTCCTGAATGCACCACTACAGCATAGCCTATGACTTATAAGACACATAAGACACCTCTTACAAGCCTGAGAAGATGTGATAATCACGTAGCACTTAGTGCAGCTGTGAGAATATTCTGGACTTGGTACTAAACGTGAACAATCTCACAAAATCACAATCTGACACCATCGTGGTTTCCAAACCATCCATTGTAATCACCACTAGTATACAGTTTATGAATATTTAATAATACAGGCAATTTACAATGTTATATTGTTTTTAGGAACTTATTTTGCTTTTGTTTTTATTTTCATGTTTTGCAAAATTGCCACGTTTGTTTTTTCATGTTTTATGTTTAACTACTAAGCAAACTATGCTTTTCATTTGACCATTTAGCAAACACTTTTATCCAAAGCAAAACACTTGTCATTGGCATCCATTTTAAATCATGTACTGTAAGTACCATGGTGTGTTTCTATTGTGTTTATGCATGTTACTAGTGTACTGTAGATTGCTAGCACAGCTGTGGGAAAGAGGACTTTATAGCTAAAGTGTTGTGGCAGTGATTTAGGTGACAGCAAGAGGTTTAGAGAAGGCAAACAAGTTCATTACAATTCCATACTTCCATATTCCTCCCCAAGGACCTGTTAATAAAGACAGTGAAGAAATAAGCAGACTTCATCCTCAAACCTAATAGGAAACGTTATAAGGCTGAGCATACCATCTGTACATTGCTTATCTTGCCAGTATTGACCTCACCTTTCTGGGTCACAGCCATTTTCAACCCCCCACCCCCAAAATCTCTATTAATTGATGCTAATCAAGCGTGCGTTTTATGGTTTCTCCAAAACAGCTCATGATGTGTATGTATCTGTTTTGGTTTTAGAGGGGTTAAAATGATTGTGTGATATGGAAATGATTACAAACATCTAAGTTCAAGCATAATTGGATCAAGCTGACTCAGAGCTTATTGAACAAGATGTTGCTTGTTTGCAAGGAGATAGATTAACAATTAGAATTGTTTGGTAATTCCATGGACACCTTGAACAGAAAAGAACAAGCATTAACTTGAATAAATTACAATGATCCCATAGGGAATATCATTAGAATGCCTTGTTACAGACTCCCAACAGACTTCTCTTCACATTTCATCATTTCAAGATGGTGAAGTATATATAATACGTATCACTTTTATAATGGCTCACATGTCATAACTTTGTATATTTTCATTGCGGTAATCAATTTCACAGTGCAGCCTCTGGGACTATAACCTCTTTATTGCTAGAGCTAACATCGTAATAAAATGTATGAGAGGTCACCCAAATAGTATATCTTCAGCAGTCATTATAAAATCTAAAGTCTATTACTTTCTAGATCTGACACTGCAATGTAATCTGCTTCACCTGTCAATTAGCCATATTTTGCACATTGCAACCAACTGGCAAGCTATTAAACTAGTGGGGATTCGTCTTCAAAATGCTTTGGTCTGTGATTCCCACCCACTGCACAAGATAAGACTTGTCTCAAAAGAGCCATGCATATTACTGGAGGAAAATAATTTGTCACAACCTTATTTTAAAGCACCATGAATATCATCCTGTGTTGCCACTCTTAATTGAAATGCAATTGGCCAAGCCAGGATATACTGTATATGGGCACACATGGATGGTGTGGTGGAATATTTTATGGTGATGGTAACAGCACCTGTTTAAGATTAGAATCCTCCTTACTGTATATTTTACATTCTTCATGTCACTTTTAGTTTGATTTATGCAAGAGGTTAGCTGTAGATTAAAACAAGTTTAGCGTATTGCAGATTTTCTGATAATTCAAAGTAGATCAAATTAACAATTTACGAATGATTTTGTTGCGAGGTCATTTTTGAGACAGTTGTAAGCGCTGCAATAATATCCTGATCATGATTTGTAGCTGGCCTCCTGGGGTTTGTCATCTGCAAATGATTCTAGCGAAAGGCTTAAGCCATTTCATGTGGCGAAGACCTTCGTAATACTTCTAGGTGTATAGATTCTAGGTGCACACGTCTTTAGTGGAGTCCTCTGTCGTTTAAGTGACTCAATTAAACTTCCTTTAATCAGTATCCCAGACAACCTACAGACATTTTCAACTGGATTACTTTGAAAATAATGTATTTATGTGCCAGTTTGAGATTTCATGTAACAATTTCACCATAACACTTCCTGTGTCTTTTTCCCCATGTCCTGCGCTGAAAGTCAAAATTGAACAAAAGTTTGCCCTTCCCCCTTTTCTGAACCCTGCCCCAACCCGTGCATGGCTTCTGAACTCACTTGTACATTTTAGACCCTGATAATAAACCAACATCTGCAGAACCTACAAGTGCTTTACCAGAGTTAATTGAGTAAATTGAAGCAAGCTGCAGAACAGTGGTGATCTATGATCCCCTGTTGCGGGCCCAGAAGGGAGACAACAGATTTACTGCGAGGACAGTGGGCGGCCTTTTGTCCAGGGCCTGGTTCATGGGAAGTTTGAGGTCAGTCAGGATTAAAATATTTTAGGGAACAAATAGAGTAATTTGAGTGTAATATAAGGAGTGCTTATGCCAGTTTATACCAAGGATCCAGGTGTGATTTATTTGATTTTAAGCCCCATTTCTCTTTTTCATCTCTTTCCCTCTTGCCCCATTGTTTAAGATTTATAGATAAAAAGAAGATTGGCCCTTATTAGCACGCCCTTTAGTTCTGGTTGACATAAACGAAAGAGGAACCATGCATATGAACACAAACAAATACCAAATGGGAAAGACAGGCTATTCTCTGGGGAGGAAAGCACTAATCAAAGTGTTTTCTGACTTTGTTGTTAAATAAAATAAAAGATAAAAACATAAGGAATATTGGCTTTGTAGGGCTGATTTATGTTGAGTAAGTGTGCATATCAGATTCATTTCATAGCAGGCATTATAATATATGCGACCAGGGTCATGTGTTTGATCCTGAGCTGGACATTTTCTCCCACAGGACTAGGCCAGGTGGCCACAGTGGGCTGTTCACATGGTGATTGTGTTAAATTGAGCATTCAACAGGACCACTCAGAGGCTCTAGTAAAATGTTAGTGAGTTGTGACTGACATTGATAGCCCAAAAAGTGCAGAGCGTAGCCTACTGAAGCTTCCTTGTATGAACAGAAAGCATGTATTTGCTCTCCACAGGTGTAATGTTTTTACAGCCTACTGTACGAATATGTACAAAGATTTTTGTGGGCGTGAACATCAGATTAAACACCCTAAAAATGTGTGCTCATCGTTCATCACTCAGCGTCTAATAATGGTTAAAAAAACAACAAATACTGAATGTAAACATCATGGACTACAAGGCTAAGGCTTCAGGAATCTGTGCAATCTTGAAATAAAATGACTACCCTCGCTAAATCGCCACAATGAAAGGACCTAATAGAAAAAGCAAATATTTTATTGACCAGGGTTGAATACCGCAGTTCCAGGGCATTTTAACAACTGGACATGCTGGAGAGTTCAGACATGCTGTCGCACCAATCCTCCAACAGAAATAAAACCATTACATCCCACTGCACCACATGGTCAGTCATACTGCTTTTGTCACATTAAAGACATATAGACACATATTTCTGACTGTAGGTGGGTGCTATGTAATACCCAAGTACTTTCAAACATGCTGTACTGAATTATAACACATTTATAGATCTAATTCTGGAGTGCATCACAATTCAGATTCAGATTCAGATTGTAGAGGTTTTGTGTTTTGTCTTTGTGAATAAGACAAAGATGTGAGGATACTGTATTTGATAGATCAACAAATCTAGAGTATCTACAGTAGTGGCCTACATGTCTTTTTCTTGACAAAACAATTTACATTTTTATTGATGCAAACAAACTAATATAGAGAAAAGTGGTAAAACAGGCTTAAGTTGCTTAACAGATATTCTGTATTATTTGCTGTTATGTAATTTAAAGTTTCCCAATGTATTAGACGAGTGTTTAAGTATGGATCATTAGTTTGTGACTGACATGGACAAATCCAGCCCAACTTCAGTAAAGATGTTTGTTTTAAGTTTCATACTGCTTCACGTGTTGCTAGGCTATATTTCAACTACAAAACAGTTTCAGCTGTTCTCATTAAGGCATAATGTAAGACCTGAGCAGCTGTTTCATTTGTAAGAAATATTGCATTTATTTCCCTGGATGTTAAGGGGACTGAGATAAGGAGACATCATATTGATTTGTCTATACAGAATAATCAAATTACAGCTGTGAACGAATCATTCCAATTACTTATACGCTCTCCTTGGAGACGCACACACGCACACTGACCCATCTGTCTAATAAGGGCGTTCACAAGTGAAAATTAAAGCATATGCTATCAGTGCTGAAAGTGATTAAACCTTTATGCCAGATCTGGCTGCATTCCAAACTCAAATTTACAACCAGATCTTTTCATGTTTCTGGCCGAGGCACACATAATTCATCGTCATGCAAGAAATAGCACTAGATTATACTCCAATAAACTGTCCTCACGATTGGACGCTAAAGCTAATTAGCCATGTTGTATCAATAGGCCGCTAGCCATGCCACCTCCTCAGAACCATTCACACCCGGACATGAACAACAATTGGCTCCTGGTCTCTCTCATTCACACACTCACAGAACAACAGCGTGATGCTCTCACAAAAGGAAAGGAAGAGGAGGGTGAGGGGGGAGTGGGTGGACCTCCAGAGAAAGAGGGAGGGAGGAAGTGTGGGATAGAAAAGGGAGGGAGAGAGCAATAGTGGGCCAAACTCGTTTTCCGCTTGATGAGTTAGCTGCAGAGAATCCGCCTTTACTAGGTAAATGATTAGGGGTTTGTGTGTGCGTGTGCAAGTGTGTACTGGGTGGGGGGGCTTTAGCTGCTTTGCTATTATGTACTTCAAAGGTCTCTAAAGACAGGTTAAATGAAAAGCAAATGTGTTGCCTTGCCGCTCAAATACCTCAAATGTTTTAGCAGGTGCAAGCAATGAAAGGGGGTTGCAACTAGTCTCGCAGCACCAGCCATTACTTGCTCAAATTCTATCCGACCCACCTACTTGAGAGGTAGTTTGATTGACATGCACAACGACCAACTACATAATTCGGGCATTACACTGCAGGACTTCGTCGGGAACCTAAATCTGTTATATAAGTATGATCACAGCTTAAAGGCAACAAAAAGGCTGATAATTAAAGCACTGCGCTAGCATCATACCAGAATGATGTATACTGTACAGTATTGTGAGTGACAATGCTAACAGCCAATGAAAATCTACTACCCCACTTCCTAATAGTGCTGGCATGCTTACAGGGGCCTACATGTATGTATCAGAAGTTCAGCATTGCTTATGTGACGCAGCACTAATGAACAGAAGAGACTGCGACTAGACTGCGACTGCACCTGGCTTGGCAACGGTCTGTCCTCTTGCTTGGAACGAAGCGTACAGTACAGGGGATGGGAGGGAGAGCCGTCCTGCTCTGCTGGTCCGGGGGAGGACTGTCTCTGCTAAGTGTTCCCATCACCCTGGCCTTTATTGGCTGGAGATGGCGCTCTCCTACCTGGCCTGTCTTTCTTTAGTCATCTCTGGCTGTAATAACCGTAGGGGAGTAATTAACGCTTTCACTTATTTTCAGACCATGTAATCAGATGTGCCAATATTCACAGTATTCGTATCGTGCAGATGTAAGCTTATAATTGACTTGAGAAATAAAAAACCTGTAGTACTTTTAGTGTCTATTAATTCTGTGAGTGTTGCGTGCATGCGTTTGTTACTAGTCAACAATCACTTGTATTGCCGATCCTCTGAATGAATCTCCTCAATAGGAGTTCACCTATTCTCTATCAGAGAGGTCTATTACATAATCACAGCGCAAAGATTACAGGTCTCCTCCGAGCAGAGCAATTACCACAGCATGGTCATTATCACCTCATAACATCATGTGCTCTTTGCATATCAGAACAGACAACACAGCTGTATATTAACCAGTGTTGGGTCACAAAGCTACTTCGCTGCACTAATGCAGCATAATGCGTTCATTATAATAAGTGCTAATGTAATAGGTGTAAGCGCTGATAAGCATATGTTTATAATATTAGACACCACCTGTGTTTGGATTACAATTTGCTTGGGTTCAGACGAAAGGAAGAAATTGCACAAAACACGCCGATACTTAATGCTGGCTCACTGTCACAATCTGCAGTGCTACATTGTTAAAGGCAATGGTTGGCGTGTCTATGAATGTGTTATCATTGTGTTGCCATTGTACAAATGTTTTCCACTTGCAGACAGTAACGCCACACAATGTTAATAATTCAGATAGGTTGTGATTTTCTCCTATGTTCATTCTACATGCCAACTGACATTTAAACAAACAACTATACAGTATTTCACTTTGACATCACACATACAGCAGTATTCTTATGTTACCTTGCATGCAATTGCAAACACCTAGCTGTCAAGCCTCCGAAGGATATCAATATTATTTATCATAAGAATATGATGAATGGTGAATGTAAACTGGATATTGGGAAGGTAGCTTTGTTTAGCTTTTCTGTTCTTGTAGTCTAAAGTTCCATTTGTAAATCCCCAGCCATGGAGTACAGGTGTCGATTAATCCTCTTGACATTTTCCAGAGACATTCTTTTTACTTGTATTGACATTCTTGTGCTTGCTTAGCGAATGGATTAAGGGTGGGGTTAGGATGGGGTGAATACGCTGCCATGGTATTTTGGAAGACCCTGGTACATTAAACTTACGCTAGCTAGCTGCTGTGATGGCCTACATTAGTTTATGACCTGCTGCCTGTCCTTCACTGCTACGCCACACGCCTGCATTTCTAGTTTACTCCCTGTCACCAGATCGCCTGTAACAATGAACATAAGGGACAGCACTTGGATAATAGTTACTCTCCATACATCTCTCCACTAGTGTATGCATTACAGTTTTGTATTTTATAGGCTGTCAGCCAGCATTAATCTACTCTATGTTCCTGCTCCACCTTATTCTTTCTCTCAGCTCAGTTTCGTTGAGATTGTAGTCTGGCAGCCCTGATCGCATGAAGGTTCACAGCAATCAGTATGGGTGGTTATGTGCAATGACGTCAAGTCAAGTGTTTGATTCCTAATGTAGCTCCAACAATGGCTGCGGTGGTAGAGCTAGATGTAGCAATGCTTACTGGAACTGTATCTTCAAAATGTATAGGTGCTAGCATCTGACGCTGATTAACTCATAAATGTCAAGTTATGACTTAGAACTCCAGTATCATAAAGTAATACACAAACCTATGTTTGTGAGATGGCCGTACCTTCCTTATGGAAGATATGAACTGGATTTTTATGCTAGGCTTCAGAGGTTTTACTGCTAAGGGGTATGTATAGGAAACCATTCAGGCTCTATATTGACATCCTCTGTGGAAAACATCGTGATTACGTTTTTTAGCTCAGGAGATAAAATTCATGCTGTAGTACCGATGAGGTGTAACTGTCATACACCATGACTGACTCACACACAGAATGAAAGAATTTCACAGTTGTGGTTCAGCTGTAGATAATGGCTTTGTTTATTACAAAAGTATTATGTAAATAAATTAATTAAATAATGAATTAATGAATTAATAGGAAACAAGGTACGAAAATCACAGTGCATGCCAACATGTAATTTACACAATATATTTTCTGGTCTCCTTGTTGCTCCTCAAATATGTTAAATTAAAAAAGTTAGTGGAACACATACTAACATACTGTGATAGTTACTAATAGATACAAGCCTAGTCGCTGTGACAGATAGATGGCTGCAGCTCTGTTCATTTGGTTGGAACCAATGTTTGATTGTGTGAATACTTTTAATTCCTGTAGAAGTCACAGAAGTAGAAGTCACAGCTGATGTGAATCTTATGCAGAGAAGAAACTCTACCAAAATGATTCTGCTGGGTCAGGTTGGGCGTGGACTGATGCAGCCGAAGTAGGAATGTTGGCTTTTGCACTTATCTGGTGAGTGGAGTGTAGGGTACTTTCCTCCCTCTTTCCTCCATTTTTTCTCTATCTCTGGCACCAAACTTATCAAAATAATGTGGACTAAGATCATTTTTTTGGCCTGTGCCTGACAAACTGATATAAATTTCAATCTGCCTCTGACAGAAGTTTTCATTTTGCCAAGAGCGCTCAGAAAAGCAAAGGGGGTGGGAAGGAGATGCACACTACATGTCTCGTGAACACAAGTTAAAACGTTACCCTGGGAAAAGAGTGAATTAGCCATAAACTGTTGTGTTTTCAAAGAATGTTCAGGTCTAACATGTAATTCGCTCTAGACAAGCTCACTCCACAAATGTTTTCACTGATTACTTACCTCTGTTTGGGCCAAAACATTGCCTCTGCCCCTGGCTCATGTAGTTATTATTATTCCTAAAGGTCATTACTATTATTGTTATTATCATTACCACCTGCTGGGCACTACTCCAATTCTGCTGAGAAAGTATTGCTGAGAATATTCTGTGGGTTGGATCCAAGCCCTCTCTGTTATGATGCAACCTTTTTCTGACACTGTTCACCTCAGACTCAAATGCATCCGAATCACCATAGACTATAAAGTATTTAAAATATGGATGAAGTTGATGTGACAACATCTGCTTTATGATTGTAAAACGAATTTTTAACAGAATTTGCTGTCTAACATATGTCATTTGGGTGACTGGGTCATGTGATGTATCAGGATTGGTTGACTCTGACTCTTCATTGTAACGCACCTTTTCTGTAATCCTTAATATTATCTTAATGAAACAGTAATTTTCCAAATAATCACACTCACTAGAATATATTAATAGCTATTGAGACCGTAACTAATAGCTATTGAGTACCGGTAGTTCCATCATTCCATTGTACTTCCATTCTGACAGTACATTTCTGTAACAGGAGCCAAGCACCTGGTGGACATTGCCAGTACTGCACCTTCAACACAGTCTTCAAAGCTGTGGTGATGTGCTTGGGATGCACCAGCCTGTCCTACGCTTGAATGGTGTCTACCGCAGGCATCTTGGTCCAGCTTGGCACGGGCTGCAGAACGGGGAATCTTGCACCCTCATTACACATCAGCCACTCTAATTACAACCTGCTCAAGAGCTGTTATCCTACACCTACACAGTGACAACGACAGCGCCTCCTTTTAGAGGGCCGGTCAGGTTTATATGCGCTGAGGGCCATGGCGCAACACAACACCCCTGTAAATAAATGAAGCCACTGGTAGAGATGGGCACATAACAGCAGCTAATGACTGGCTAAAACGTGTGATCTGTTGGCTTTGTTTGCCTTTAGGATATGTTGCATTTTATTTATGGTGATGAGAATGAGAATAATGATGATAATGTTGATAATGATGGTGATGGTGAGGATGGTGATGAGAATGATGAGAATGATGAGGATGGTGATGAGAATGATGATGATGGTGATGAGAATGATGATGATGGTGATGAGAATGATGGTGATGATGGTGATGAGAATGATGGTGATGGTGATGATGGTGATGATAATGATGGTGATGATGGTGATGGTGATGATGGTGATGGTGATGGTGATGATGGTGATGAGAATGATGGTGATGATGGTGATGGTGATGGTGATGAGAATGATGGTGATGATGGTGATGGTGATGGTGATGATGGTGATGATAATGATGGTGATGGTGATGATGGTGATGGTGATGGTGATGATGGTGATGGTGATGGTGATGATGGTGATGAGAATGATGGTGATGATGGTGATGGTGATGGTGATG
>JAODUG010000007.1:5156336-5171203 GCA_027564795.1 Aphredoderus sayanus
GTCATTGTCTGCTATGGACAGTTTAAACATCAGGATGTTTTACTATATACTATGGCAGCACTAAATTAGATTACACTTTTAAAGAGGCATGCTGCCTTCCTGAAAGCGTTTTAAAGGTTACGATTTCCTCAGATGATAAAGCATTACCTTTTAATGAAATTCTAATTAGTAATTTCATGGACTTTGTTACTAGCCGTATCTGATTAGTGCACATTTTCACAGCCCATTTTAATTAAGCACACTTACAGTGAAATTTCTCAAAATCCTCTCTCAAAGATGGAGCCCACTACATCAAGTCCTTACTTTGTAAACAAAAACATTAGAATTTTGAGTTTCATAAAGATAACATTTTTATCAATGCAATAAATTCCATATTTTGTTCATTGTAGACTTTTAAAATGGCCTCTTACTGTGAAAATATAAAAATTATTATTTGCTGTAATTGTTCTGGATTATGATAATGCTAACAATACTGTTTAGTGTGCCAGCTTCTTTGCTGGCCTGTTCCTTTAATGTTTTCAGAAGTCCATAGTCTATAAATCCATAATTTCAATATAGCAACATAAATACTGTACAAAACCTGTAATATATTGGGGTTATTTTATCTTCTCAGAGGTATATACAAAAACTTCCACAAAATCCAGACAGAGATATTTACAGGGGGATCCCGCGACACAATGTTTTCGAGCTAGGGTGCGACATAATCACATTACACATTTTCAAGTAGGCTGGATTTGATCTGGTCATGTCTCCAATCCCATTTTGTCAAAGTCAATTACACACTGTTAGTGTGCTTAGGCCTGCCCAGTGTTGACCACAGAGCCCCAAGACATAATCTGATTTCACTTTCATTCAAATCATTTTCCACTCCAAGATCTAATCCTGGTTTCATAATATGAACTCTGACCCTGAATTTCAACTGGACCTGAGCTGGTATTTAATGTTCATCAGAGCTCGGTGTGGTGGGTGTCTTCCCCTCACACTGGAGTGCTTTTGACACAGCCTTCACCCAGCCGCCCCAGTGCGGGCCCCCGCGGACCCCTCTCGGGTCCCTAACCGCCAAAGTGTTTCCACGGTGGCGAGGCTGTTTCAGTATGACTGACGTCCCACTGTTGGGGAACACAGTTATCAAAAGTGCGGCAAGCATGACAGACCACCTTCGCCCTGCACCTCTTCCTCTAGAACATGGAGTCCACCCTGTCACGTCACATGCCGGAGCTGTAATTTAGACTAATAATTACCAGACATCACCACAATGAAACATCAGTGTCTGAACTTCTTTGGACCAAACTGAATTTTAATACGTTTGGAAAAGGTTGGCCGGAGGCAGGAACCCCTGCTCACTGGGAAAGCCAGCGAACATGTGGAAGCACTTTGGGAAGTGATAAATGATTTCAAATCCACAGCGTCCCCCAAAATGGAAATCAGGGCGAACAGGTGTTAAATGGGAACCACTGGTGCATTCTGAAAATGTCCCAGGTCTTCGGGACCAGATGTGACAGAACTGGCCTGGTATGGGGCGAGCGTAAGGGGGGTTTGGAGGGGTGTGCTGGTTATGGCCATAGGTGTGTGATGTATGGAGGCCCCTGTGTGCCCTGACCTCCCCTTTGAGGAGGAACGCATCGCTTGTGTCAGCTGTTGGGAAAGAGAGAAATAAGACATGCTGTGAGATACATACTGTATCTGCCGGGTTGTGTGGAACTACAGAGATATTGTGGTTGACGTTTTCTCTAGCAGTATAGTGGTGCGGATGTGAGGCTACAGAATTTGCCACTGCTAACAGCAGTATCACTTATGCTATTATTGCTCATTTGCAGTATGTGGGTGCCTTCTTTAGCATGGATACAGTAATTGCCATACTGTACTGCATAAGAGTTTTACCCACGGCGGGTCAGGAAGTGGCCAACTATAACAGCCATCAATAGAGAGCTAATTTTCCCACTGGTGTGCCTTAGCTTAACCAGAATTTCAGGCGAAGAGAACTGGGCTGTAACCTAAATGTCCATGATTGTCTTCACATCGTGCCTGAAGTCACTTCGCCTTAGGCAGTCATTTTAAATGTGATGAGTCATTTACATTGTCAAAGATAATGAATGAATAACAAAAGGGGAGAAAATATCTTCAAGTAGAGGAGGGAAACGCAGTATTGTGTTTCATTGTTGGAGGGGACAATGAATGCTCCTTTTTTTTGGACAGCTTCTTTTAAAAAAGCGCTGTCACAGTTGACAACAGGCCAGCTAAACCACCTAAACACATGCATGCACTCATGTGCGCACGTACACACACACACACACACACACACACACACACCAATACGTACACAGCATTCCCTTTGTTCGGTACAAATGTATTTTCCCTTTTCCCTGTCAATCCCACTTCTACTATTGATTTCACAGAAACGTTCTAGCACACAGCTGCATTGTCCACTTGTTCTAAGGCTAAACGCTCAGATTGTTTTGTCCCAGCTGTCAAAACAAGAGGAGTCACCATTCGGCACGTCTTGGGTCTCCAGTGAAGCCGAAGGTGTGTTATACTGTATTTCTACCTCAACCTGAGAAGCTCCCAGCATGCATCGCTCTGAGAGGCCATATATTTAGCTAGCAAACGCACAGCTGCTGATGCTCTGTTGTATTTCAAGTGTATAGACTTCATGCTCACAGAGTGGCAGACTGCCCAGATGGACCTTAATCCTATCTATACATCAACATAAGTTAACCGTTCCATTAACCCACTGCACTAACCACTGCTGTGGGAAGGCTGACTGACTGCATTGTTTTGCCATGACACCATTGTATTGGAGTTTAATTGCCTGGTCCATTTATAACATGGGCAAACTAATTTAGCAGAACCTGTCCCTCTTTAAAGCACAGGAACAAAGAGTAGGAGGGTGGAAATCAATCTCGGCTTTGTGCCTGAGCCACTGACCCGTTCAAGCTTTGAAGATATTTTGCTGTAAAAAAAAAAAAAAACAGCATCTGAGAAGTTATTTAACTACAAACAGGGCCTACCTTCCCCATTCCAGCTGCATAATCAGGCATAATAAGTGACTGCAAAGGTCCACTTAATGTATTTCTAACACTGGAGACCTGCTAATCCTGTCAGGGGGAATGAAATGGAGGGGCGGGGGCTGGGACAGCGTAGAAGCCTCGCCATGGAGCTGAGCATTTAACTCCATGACCATGCAGGCAAATGCCTGGGCGCCTTTCACACAAAAAGAGAAAGAGAGAGAGAGAGAATAAGCCTAGCTTCATATTTCAGCCCAAAGTGGGGATCCATTTTTCCGCTTTAGTAGCCATCGAGGAACAGTGGGAACAACAACAACAGCGGTAACAGCCTGTCTCGCTGGGCTGAGTCCTCATAAACCTATGCCATTATCACTCTATTTATGGGCCTTTAATAGAGAGCCCTTCAAACCAGCCATGTGTGCTCGCTTTGCTCTACATCAGCCCCCCGTGCCTTTTATAAACTCTGCCATTTGTTATAAGCCCTGCCAAATAGATGTTGTTAAATATTTACATATTGAAAATGTGCATGCGTTTAGTGCGCTAATTATCATTTAAATTGGGGATGATTTGTTATATCCCTTGGATGGTCTACCATATACGATGATCATGCTTGACGTTATTGGGCTAAAAGAATATATTATATTTTACATTTATACACACTCTAAAATAGACTGCACAGTATTATGAAATGGAGAAAGCCATTGCAATAATATCAGCTTTCGACCATAAACAGTTTGGAATACTAAAACAGAGAGGAAACAAATCAACAAATACACCCAGGCTCATCAGATGCACAATTTCCCCTGCTCTGTTTGTCAAAACACCTTTTATGGTGGTCTCTGAAAAATCAGGGGGGGCCATTAACAGTTCAAGCATATAATCACATCTCCGTAATGAGGTATTAATTAAGCCAGGGGCATCTAGTGCTCCGCTAAACAGCCTCATAAACAATTGACAGGAGATTTGTGATTTTTGACTCTCTGACACCATTAAACAAATCAATATTGGGTTTTGCAGACACGCTCTCTGCCTGGCTCTCGCCAGCCTTTGCCAATCAGCTCAGTGGAATACTAATGAGGGAATTAACGGCCCTGTATTCTGCATGTGTCCCATCAAACAGATCCTTATCAAGTGAGTCTCATTTGCATGGATGACGACTCTGCTTTGTAGGTAAAGATTTCACAATATGTCACTCATTATGCTACTCAGCTCCCAATCTGCAATCTCCCACCCCCTTCTCTGTTATCAAGCTTTTATAATCTCCATGACAACATAACTCCACTAACACACACACACACACACACACACACAGCAGCCAAACTCAGCATTCAACAAACCTATGAGAGAAAGCAATGCTATATCAGTGTAATAAGCATTGTCTATATTGTTTTGTTTCTCAGACTATGTCCAAGGTCATGGCTTTTTGGGGGAATTACCAGCAACTTGACATAGTGCGGTAATCTTGTTAGGTGAATATTGCACTTAGAGTGCCTAATGATGTTTGTTGTTCAAATTACAGTCTGTGGATTCTGCTTTTATGATTGTTATCAAATCAAAATATTGTGAAATTGTATGGGCAAGAAACAAACAGGTTTCTCACATTGTAATGATACAAAAATAGGTTATACATGAAATTGAAAGAGAAGGATTTACAAATGGACACATTTTTATTCACCAAATATAATCCCTGTGTTTGGTGGTCATTTGAAAATGTCTGCCACATGAAGAGCACATTTCTTTTGTTATGCTATTTGCATTTGCATCAAACCTGCCCAATTGTCTCAGGCATGTGGCCAAGCGCACTAGGTAGGAGGCTAGGGTAGGAGGCTAGGGTAGGAGGCTAGGGTAGGAAGGTGATGTCTGCTGTAACCCCACGCTCGGCTCCTGTCCTTCAGACTAATACTGTACAATATTAGAATCATCTAAATGCCTGAGCAATGAGTTTAACAATACACTTCAGACATTATGACGTTTCTGTCATAATAATACAATAATCAAATCTATCCCTTTTAACAGTAGCTTTACCTTTAAAAGTATGAAAATAATTGACTTCTGCCAGACAACACTGACAGCATTTCCTTCTGTCAGACAACACACAGTAATGCAGTGTACTATGTTATATGTTATGTTTCACGCTGGCTAAATGCTCAGCCTTATATATTTTCCAAGTTTAGGTTTCATCAGGTGAGCCCAGGAGGATGGAGCATCTAATTTAATCTGTCTCGGGAGTGACAGGGGATGGCCTGTTGTCTTTGTGCTGTGTGTGTGGCCGCGGGGCGGTGACTTAATGCAGGAGATTGACTCTTAATTGCAGCGGGGAGCGCTCATCTTTTCTCATTAATGAGACGGAGACGGAGCCTGGAGATTTTCTCATGGCACAAATACTCTCCGCCAACCAGCCAGGTTAAGTGCTGTTTAGATTATTGGCTTCCCTGCATACGCTCAGCCCCCAACGCCAATCTGTGCACTGTGTCTCAGCTTGTGAACACGGGGAAATAAATGACGGGGCTATCGAGGTAGGGAGTGAAGCCGGGGTTACGGGGCAGGGGGGGGGGGCGTCGTATGCAGCCAGGCAGTCCCATGTGGGATCCAGGGTCCAGATGAGGCAGGGCTGGGGGTGGGGGAATGGGCACCCAGCAGCACAGCTCTTCATATAGCCAGCGCCTAACAAGGCAGATGAGAAGGGCATTTATGGGATCGCGTTTCATTTGCATTTTGCCCTGCCTCCAGATCAAAAGGCAGTCCTAATATGAGGGCCGCACCAATAGAAAGTGAGTGTTCCCTGATGGATACAGATGTTGTGGGCAGAGCACAGGAGTGAAGGACAGGGCTCAAGCAGTACCACCAGTCTGTCTGTCAGCCTGCCTGCCTGTGTGTGTGTGTGTGTGTGTGTGCAGAGGTAAGGGGTTAACCGCTGCCTAAAGAAACAACCAGGGAGCTCCCCATGATGCATAACCGTGAGGGATTAGAGCGCACAAAGCAGCAGACGGTTTGGTGGAGCACTCAAATGTGCTCCTCTGGGGCTCATTGAAAAATGATTGCCGATTAAGTGTTTGAAGTCTGCCAAAGACGAGGGTGCGTTTTTAGTGGGATGACGATGAAACTCTATCTTTCCTGCTTATGCAGGCAATTTTCCCTTGCTCCCCCCCCACACACTAACTGTACCATGATGTGTGTTCTCTTGTCGAGCCTGGAGTTGAGGTTGCCAAACTCATTTCACCTCTTGGACCCCAGCTTGACTGGAAGCCAGACAACCAAAAGTGATAAGAGTGAATTAAGCCGGTCCTCTCCAGTGGGGCCGGTATTATACATCCAGAGAGAGGCATTGATTTCCTTAGGAGAACAACAGGTGAGCTTGTTGAAAATAGCTCAGAGTCCACCTACATAGCAGGTAATGCTGTCTATAAAGATAAAATGATGTTTATGGAAATAAAAGCGGTTTGGGCTCCATAACTCAATTCACATTTAATAAATGGGGTCATGCCCTATTACTGTACTGAGAGCACAACACTCATCCTCTCTAGGAATCCCTATTTAAGCTGCAATTAGGAATGATTTTGCTGATATAATAATATTAATCCAGGATGTAGCTTGTACAGGGTTTAACTACAGTATATATGTTGTAAAGTACGTGGGTGTTTTAGTTGTATTGGTCCAGGTTGCAGTGACGGTGAGGTGAGTTTAAGCTAACAGCTCAAAGGCATATGGAACTGTGTATCTTTTGATTAATTGAGACTTTTAAGAAGACTAATATTCCGAAGTGAACTGGAGGAAATAATTTGTGTAAGAGACAACGTCAGGGGTGATGACAAATGTAGCTTAGTGCTTCCCTGGTTGCACCTCAATTCTCCGCCATGTCATCTTTGAAACCAAGGCGCTCCTCAATATATTATCATGTTACACTCATTTGTTTTCATTATTGCATCAAAGAGGAACTGGTCATGCAGCGGCCATTTGCCGCTGTACGGGGGCCCTAAAGAACAAATGTGACTCTGGAGTCACTCGGAGGTTACATAAACAATAAGGAATCCGCAGTTTAATAAAGGGTTAGAATCACATTCTTATGTTACTACCTAAAGAGTGCAACAGCCACTGAGCTCCCATCATAGCCCCGTTGTGAGCCGATGCTTGCCCGTTGTTCCAGAAGAACCTCAAAGGCAGAGTGTCTATCTCTTCACGGTGTTGGTAAACACTGTTGGAGTTTTGTTTAAGCAGCGTAAAAGGAGCCCAGTAGGGTATGTTAAGTGGCCTCACAGAGGAGCTGGAGGGCGAGGGGTGAAGGGAGAGCCTGGTCCCGACAGACAGGTGGAGGTAAGCTGAGAGCTGTACCACCCAAGGGGTAGATGAACTTGAGACGTGTCCCTCACCGTCCTATGAGGGTGGAGGTCAGCAGGCAGACTCGCTGATCAGCCGAGATGCCCCAGTCAGCAGGAAGGCCGCGCCTTCTTCCCCACATGAAATGAAACCACCAGAGGACCAGGTCAGACACAATTAGGACTCGTAAAATATAATCAAAACCTCAAAAGCCCGCCTCTGATACTCGGGTGGTCAGAGCAGAACAGAGCACATCTTTGTGCTGAGAGTGGTTGTACTCATGCATGAAACAGACACACCTTGTTTCCAGTGGCTGGGATATAGCTCTCAATCAACCCAACTCACCTTCCTTAAACAACAATAAACAACTAGCAGATATGTCCTTCCAAGAACCTAGAATCATATAAGTCAAACAACTTCATGCACAGTTAAGAGTCACAAACCATGCGTACACTATATGAAGAGTGCAGCTTTTTTTCTAATCTTTCTAAGACATCAGAATATGGCAATAACCGTCTGTAAGCCCGGAGGATGTTTGTTTTCCAACCGGCATCTCTGTCTAAGGCAGATTTATTGTTTGTTTTTGAAATCCGGTAATTAAGACAGCTGCAAATTTGTATTTCTGTTGTCTGAGGCCTCAGGCCAGGATTAACAGCATTTAGCATTGTAGAATCTACCCCTCCCCCCTAAATAGCATTGATAAAAAACATGGAAAGATGAGCTTGTGGTCTGGTAATCCACACAGAAAAATTGCATATTGATTGAAGTATAAGGTCAGTCAAATATTTATTAGGATACATTTATTGTCTAGAAATTGAGGTAATTATTAGAAAATGCATTGTCCAAAACAAATATTTAGGTATTTTATTCATGTGGCATCAGTCATTAGTACATTTTACATTATTTTGTTTGCCTTATAGCTTATTGTGTAATGTTAATCATTATATATACATCTCTTATTTTATCCTAGCCTTTTTGGAAGGGTTTAACTCCTGAGGTTGACCTTGCCTGATTGGAGCAGAAGGTACAGGAGTTTTTGTAATGTAAAATGTGGACTTGTCTATCCCTTCTAAACCGTAATTTTAATAAGGGCTATATATAAATAAACCTGGCCTGATATAAAATGATATAATGATATAAATGCTAGTATGATACTGTAGACTGAAATGTATTAACATTAGACTTTTCTCCTGACAAACATATTCCTGAAAAAACCCTTGAGTTATTGATTTAAACATGCCGTGTGAAGGAAACTCTACTGTACTTCAATGTCCCAAAGCTAACAAGTGACAGGAATATTATTAACTGAAATAATTACAAAATTTTTGTTTTATTGTAGAATTGACACAAATGACACATGATGCCAAAGGAGATGTGGAATTGTCATTGCTGCTTGACACTCATTAGCTTGGTATTACTACAGCAATACATCACACTTGAACATATTTTCCAATTCTGCAGAAGAACCTGAACAAAGAGTTACATTATAGCGCCCGGAATCTTCATGCACATTCAAGCACTTATTTCCCCAGGCTGCACCCATGGGTGACATCTCCACTCTTTGGTTTATTACACCTGTCCATCAAACCCTGAGGTCTCAACCAATCACTCAAAACAAATATGATAGGAGCTGTCATTGTGACTGGCTTGTTGCTCAGACTTGCCTAACAGGAGGAAGTTCTCTTTTACGTGAAAACCTTTCATCAAGGAGATCAACACGATAAGTTAAATATGAGAAGGTAATAATTCATTTGAACATCAGTCACACTGTTATGATATACTTATGACCATAATGGTACAATCTACAAATTGTACACTATGTGAAACTTAAGGTGTTCAGCTTTTCTGATGGCAGATGATAGCACAGAAGGACATTTACCTTTTAAACAACATAATTGCAATAATGATCTTTGTCATGTTCAGATAATGTCTTATTTGTCTAACTGCACAACCCGATGAGTCAGAATAACATATTGTATAGCATAGTGTATACTAGACACGTACATACATTACAATTAAACTACAACTAAAGGACCTTTCCATCACACCTGGGTCCGGGGGTGAGCAGGCCTTCCTCTTGCTGGCGTGCTGCCACGTTGACGGGCCAATCATCTGGCTTAGTGACATGGCAGCCCTTCTCTCTCCTTTCCATACCTGTTTTGTGTTTGTTCATCAGTTGGTGTTCATTATATTGAATTGTTGCTTTATTATCACCTTGCGGGTTATTGTTTGGTTTGTTTCTGTGTATTTTGTAGTACTTATTAAAACCACTGTCACGCTTTCTACGTCTTGTGTTTTACTAGTTTACTCGAAAGCATTACACTTTCAATCATTTTTAAGGCATTTTATGTACTATAAAATACTGTATAAATATGTGAATTGCAGTATATGTTTTCAGTATGCAATATAAAGCATAGTCAACAGTATACATTTAAAAGGACTAGGAAGAAATAACAGAGGTGATATGCGAATAAAAATATTAAGATAAAGAATTTTTATTTTTCCTATTCTCACTGTTTCGCAGTCAGGCTGCATTGTAAATCTGCTAAGGTGTGACACTGTGACTGTGTGTGTGTGTGTGTGTGCGTGTTTGTGTCTGTGTGTCAGAGGCAAAGTTTATTTTTCCTCATACATTCCTCCACCTTAGCTCTGTCATAAGCTATTTTCTGCTCCACTGCAAATCCTAATTGATGGAGCTCAATCTTAGCTTTACATTACATGGTGAGATGACATCATTTGATACCGATATTTTGCAGCGCTCTTGCAGGCTAATGTTGTTTTGCTAGCTCTATGGCAAGTCAGTGCCTAGACAAAGGTGTATGTACACAGAAATTAAATGTTTTTATGTTTAGACAATCGGGATTTTAATTTAAAAATGCATATGGTTGACTACCTCTTGAAGGTGCCAGTCACTGTTGAATGGCGGGGTCTGGGAGTGTTCTGTTAAGGCTTCTAGTGCACAGCAGTGCTCTCACGCTTCAGACGACTACGTCAGATGTGAAGAAGCTATGGTCTCTTTTATGAGATTGCTAAGAGATGAGGATCCACTGTCAATCAAGTTCTGTCTCATCTATTTAAGACGTGTCCATCTGTTTAGTCTCGAAGTCATGGCGAATGTTGTTGTCATCATTCATATTTGTTCACCTGTGTCCTAATAATGACAGTGACATGCTGATAATGGGGCCAGCTGCTGTAGACTGTAGCGTCTGTAGTTCTAACTGTAGATTATTTGCAACGTTGCAAATATCTGTCCCATTGAGACTACCCTCCAGCTACTCTCTGACTTCCAATGACAATTATTCAACCACTAAAGCTAGTGCAAACTGCTACTGCTAGAATTATTGGTTGAGTCTTTGACTATGTAACCTCTCTTTTGGCTGCACTTCATTGTAGGCTTTAAAGGCTTTAAGGGCTTTCTTCTTACCTGTAAGATTCTACAGGTAATCTTCTACAAATAGCGGCTTGTTCGCTTATAGCTGCACTGCCTGCTACAGTAAGTAGGGTTCATGGAGTGAGTCACAGACCTCTCAGTTTGACAGGTTTATGCACAACACTTTTGATTCGTCCTTGCTGTTTGTTTGTATATTTGTTTATTGCTATTAATTCGATTTATGACTTGACATAAAACATTGTAACGGCAGTGCACAAACTGCTTCTTTAACATGCACAGGTATAAAAGACAGCTATCACACTGGGCATTGTAGCCTTTACCGCAAAGTAAAGTGCAGCAGGGACCCAGATGGGTTGTTAAGTCAACCTTAAGACACAAGACAAGTGCTTTAACCCCTTGGCTACTTTTCTCCAACTCCTCCCCCCACTGAAAGCCTGCCCATCAGACGCTTGCTAATAAACAGCAGGTCAGCACCTGTGATGGCAGGTGATTTATATGGCCCTAAACAGTCATGAGGAGGGGAGGGAAGGGAGGGGCGGTCTCCAGCACAACAGCGTCTGTAGAGCCCCAGAGGCCTGGAAGTCAGCGGCCCCGCTGTAAAGCACTTACCACTTTCTGCTTCTCATCTGACTGCTTTCTTTCCCTCCCCAGTAAATGAGGACTGAATCATCACCGTTCATCACTGTAAGCTCATAAAACGCCCCAGAGGAATAAACAGTCACATGTATGGTTGAGGTGTGTGTGTGTGTGTGTGTGTGATGGACACCCATCCCATAGCACACATTAAGGTTGCTTGGCCAATCACAGGCCAGGCCGCCATGCCATTGGCCAATGATAGAAGATCACCACAGGCTCCTCCTTCATCTGTCCCAGGGACCGAGCTGATCAGACGACGTACAGTGCAGGAAGTTGTCCAAGGGCCTAACAGCAGAATTATTGAGTAACAGGAAATTAAAAAATTCCTGCAATGCCGATCCACCACGGCGAGCAATTGTTTCACAATCTGGAGTGCCCCCTCGCTGAACTCCAGTCATTGAGGTTTCTTCTTTTGTTGTTGTTGCCAAAATACTGTATCGCCATAAAAACACAAGGACCATTATACAACCATTATACCTTTACGCAGCATTTACGCAGCTTCTTTTTTCTGGTGCATCATAAATAGCTCTGCGTACACAACTGAGGGCCAGCACATCCCTCTTCACTGAGACACTGAGACCGCCAGCACAAACACACATATGCTGGGTTTAGTCATTGTCATCTAGTGCCTAGAGTGTTGTCAAACTCAAAACGTTATGTTCCTGAAGTGTAAAAGAGCTGAATTTCCCTTTATTACACTCAATCTTTATTTAACCTTTATGCTACTGAATATTGTATAATACTCCAGGACTTTCAGGATAAAAAAAGAATAATGTATTTTGTAAAAGTCTTTCTCCTCAAACCTTTATCTTTATAGTTCAGCTGCAGAGAATTAGTCTGTTTGTAATATGAGACACAATGAAAATGGCACTGAAACTATTAAGAATAAATGAGCCCTGGTCATTTTTAGTATGCACAATCAGGTAATGCATGCATAAAATGGTGGACTATTAGGTGCTCTCAACACATATTATGCATGATTCTGTGTATGAAATGCAGTAAGTAAAACAGAAAAATGGAAGCAGGATGTGACCAATTATGACTGGGTGTCAAATAACTGAATGATTTACCTGCACAAATTACACAACCGTACGTAGTCTATTTGTAGAACATGAGGTGTGAATGAAAAGTCAAAGCGGTATCAAGCTGTGACCGCAGGCGTACCAAAACACTTTAGAATCAGTGATGCTGACTTTAAACCCTTGGTGTAAAATATTAACAAACGGAGGGAGAATTACAGGTGTGATAATTGACATTTCAGCAGCATGTGGGACTGGTTAACACAGCACCGCTAATGTGGCCTAGCTGGCTCTTCTCATTAGCAGGATGGCTGCTGTACTAGGCCTGACAACGTTCCAATGCATTTGTTAAGGACGTCAGAACACCTGAAATTGCCCAGACCTCTTTTGTGGGTCACTTCTTAAACTCTTAAACTCAGAATCTAAATCATCCCACAGCTGCATCTGTATGTATTTGCATGTAGGTTTTTGCATGTGTTTCTATCACATTCTAATATAATTTCCCAGTCTTTCTGGTGCATGTTAAAATATTCTTGAATCTATAACACATCAGACCAGTTTTCATGGGCTGCAGTGAGCTAAAACAATATTATATAATATTATATATATTACAGAATATTTTGAATGAACAATGTCATTCTTTAAATGACTAGTAAGGACATAAGCTATAAAGTAATGGTAAATAACACAAGAGTATGAGATATAGCACCGATCAAGGAGAGGGCACATAACCGTGTTACTGTAAATGTTCATATTTACATTTATAAACATTTGTAATGTTGGGTACACTACATTTGTATATTTCTTTTCTACCCATGTCATGGAAAAGCATAGTTTGAGGAAACACACCAAATGTTCTTATTGCACCCACAACAGTATTCTCAGTGTCCTACCTGATGTATAGCGCCAGCATTTTGAGCTGTTGAACTGAAGGGTGCCTTGTGCTTGTGTTTAAAGGCTTTGCACTCCCCCTTCCTTTCTCTTGCATGAGGGATAGTTCACAGGGTGACTCTCTGACATGGCATGTGATCACTCCTCCATCCTTTATCTCCCTCCCTGCATTAGCACGTAAATGAGGCCGCTCTTTGGGTTTTGTGGAGATGAGGTGTACTCAGTGTAAACAGGAGTTGTACTGTTATCGTTATTGGACAGAATTCTGACATCCTAACACCTTCGTTTCATTAACATTCAAAAGGGCCAGGAATTTGACACTGCCTCTGTTTATACAGATTTTTTAATACTGTGCTGCTGCTTGGATTGTATACAGAATACTGTATGGCACTGTTGAGTGAATTCATACAATAGTATACATCAGTGCACAGTATACAGCTGAGTGATGCCTTAAATATAGAATTGATGCATTTCTTCATAGAATAGCTTGGGGGTCTATACAGTATGATAAGAATAATGATGTTGTATGAGTCAAAACAATTCAGTTTGTAAACAGTACCAGTGCTGTATTTCTGCGTGGCTTGCATATCAGTGTTGATGTGTATACTGACGTGTGTTCTCAGGCCTGCAGTGGGTTGACTACAGGGTCCCGAAACTCCATTGTGATTCAAGCTGAGCTTATCGCATGGGAGAGAACTGGCAGCCTCTTAAAAGGTATTATATGTGCTCTCGTTCTCCTTCCCTCTGTCTGACAGGAGCCCTTGGGATGAAAGGGAAAGGCATGTGGAAAAAGAGACATCGGTTCCCGACATGGCGAAGTCTTTGTTTCTATTCTCTCCATCGCAAGTCTCCCCAGGAATCCTAATTTCCACCATTCACCTACCTATCGGCAGATAAAAGCTGCTTGAAGGGGGGGATTTCCTCAATTGAGACAGCTTGTAACCAGTCTGCATGAGGGGGGCCGCACAAAGCTCGGCATGCCAAAGGAGGCTGAAGCACAGATTTCCAACCGCTTTGAATTTGAACACACTGGCGAGCTCCGTGCCGCAACCACGCTTGTTTCTAAAGCAGTGGTTTTGACGGCCCCCGCCTGTATGTACACAAGTGTTGCAGGCTTAGAACAACTTCTTTTTATTAGCATAAAGCGTTAAGGTACAATATGTACTAGAAGGTCATGGACACCACTGAGCAATACTGTAGGATTCAACTCAATTAAAAACATGTTAATAAATATTAAGTAAAAGGTTGTGATAATGTCCCAATCATCCAAGGACAGAACATTACCCCACACCCCCTCAACAACAGAAACATCCCTTAACCAAGTCAGGGTTCCAACCACTCCTGTGAAGAACATTTTCACACAGCTGAAACCAGACCAGGAATCTTGATCCACAGAGATAAGAACAGTGACACACAACATAAGAATCTACAGCATTGGATAGTCCCAAGAAGTGGTAGATGGAGGTTCTCTTGCTTATACTTTGTTTAAACCACTCTTATCGCAGTGTGTGTGTGTGTGTGCGTGTGTGTGTGTGTGTGTGTGTGTGTGTGGGTGTGTGTGTGCATGCGTGCGCGTGTGTGTGGGTGTGTGTGTGTGTGTGAGCCCGCGAG
>JAODUG010000007.1:5183574-5202839 GCA_027564795.1 Aphredoderus sayanus
GTGCTAGTACAATTGGCATCAATAACAAGATAAGAGCACTATGCATCATGATACAGTATCATCTGAATTCCCACTATTATGTGATAAGCATATATGTATATACAGTATCACATGCTATAGGCTACTACAGCCGTTCTATGGATCCCCTAGTGAACCACAAGATAAAATATTTGTTATCTACTTTATGTTTATGTTTTTCTTCTAAAATACATATTGTTGTACAGGACACTGTATGAAGTCACTTGAGGTTACATACATTGCTTTGGGCTGACACTCAGCCCTCTGTAGTGAAGTGTTTGCACACATACAGTATCTCCAACGCTCCACCACAGAGCTCTTAGGCTTATACTGTTCCCTACCCCTCCACCTAAAGCTGTGTGCACTGCTTTGTGTGGTGCTCGAGAGACAACTGGGGGCGCTATAACGTCAATGGGGGGTTGAGGCAGCAAAAGAAATGGTATTTTATTTGGGGGCCACGAGCCAAATAATGTTGAGAGCCAGTGATATACTGTATGAGGCACCTCACATTCTCTATAGTGATTAAATACAGTGCGTGAGTAAAGATATTTATTTACTGGCTGCCCCTCTCCACGTCTGTCACCTTGTGCCTAGCTGTTTTTCTTGCAGGTTAGGAAGGGTAACCATCTTATCTGTGACTAGAGGGATTTATTAGTGCCAAAAAGATAATTGCTACCCATAGGCCACTGGGGCCTGATTTACAACCACTAATATTTAGAATTCCTCAAGCAGTTTTTCAGCTTTTTATCTCTTGCCCTGCCTGCAGCGCTGAGAGAGGTCAGTGAGGGATGGGCCGGGCAAAGCCTCGACTCAAAGCAATTTGGCTAAAGACTAATGTGTGAGGAAGTAGCCTACATGAAACGGCCTCGTACACGTAGGTCTGCCCAAAGCTGACAAACACCTGTTCCAGTAAAGCCGCCTGCAGACACTGTCATCTTTCTCATCCATGCCTAAATCACAAACAATATTATATCGTATTGTATATTATTTATATACAATATAGTCATATAATGTATAGTCGACAATACATTGAGTTATGTGTTTTATCCTTTGTGGAAACCATGAACTTTCTAAATATTTGCATATACTAATATATCTAAATATTTGGAATGCAAAAATACACTAAAATTGATAATAAATAAATTGGTTTACACTGTTGACACATTTCCATTCCCCACCTTTATGAACATAACTGTTTTGGTGAACTGCAGTAACAACATGACATGTTATGGCTTAGTAAAATGAAAGCGTGTGTGTGTGTGTGTGTGTGTGTGTGCGTGTGTGTGTGTGTGTGTGTGTGTGTGTGTGTGTGCGTGTGCGTGCGTGCGTGCGTGCGTGCGTGTGTGCATGTGTGCCTGCTTGACTGATGCACTACAATGCATTGTGATTATGAAGTCATGTCTTCTATTGATATTACCTGAAACAGAACAGTTAGCGGGTTATTTTGCATGCGGGGGGGCGGTAGTTGCAGGCGAAACAGGAAATGAAGAATCTTGGGCCCGTCTGTCCACACTGATCCTCTGGCTGACCGGGAGGCTGTAGGGCTTTGAGCTCAAGCACTCAGATTTGAGGTCATGGGTTCAAAGCCCAGGTGTTGTGCCTTGCAGCAGGACACGTCCCTGTCTAAACAGTGTAAGTGAGTTTAGAGAATGCAGAGGTTAACTGGAGATCAAAGCACCTCACCTAATCAGAGACAGTTTCTGCTATACCTGTCAAACACATCGCTTTGTCGACAAAGTCATTTGCTCCTATCTGTTTTGCATGTGGTAATGGAATCAGTTATTTCACAGTTTACCTGTAACTTAACATGGTGTAGGATCCAGTTATATCCAAACATTAAAATGAACAACACAATTTCAGTCCAAAACGTGTTACTAATTTATATATGCAGAGGTAAATCACACTCACTCTACTGTGGTTTAAAGACATTTAATTTATCATAATGAGTTGAGATAAGGTTTTGTTCACTCAATAGAAATAATAATAATCATCATGATAGGCCTTTGTGAGTAGAAAGAACATGCTCTGCAACAGACTGCAGGAATATCCAACATTTCCTTTTGATTCCCATTTCATTTATTTAATTTCTCCTCCTAAAGAGATGTCACTTTGTCTGGCAATGTATTCATCCTGCCTATCCACCTCTTAATAATGCTAATCTCTTCGCCAGAGCAGAAATCTTACAGAAGGATAATCTCAGATAAATATAGTTAATTGAGGCCAGGTGAACTTTCTTTATCAGCGCCACAGTCAACCAATCTGAAGTAAATGTGATAATTAGAATGGAGATGTCTTCAGTGGGAACATAGACTGGTCTTGTCCCTTAGCCATATTTTACAAATTATATCTGATCTCACACCAGCAGCAGAAATCTACAGCAAATCAGTTTAATATGTATGCAGACATGCTGTACTGTACATCTTAAATTTAGCATCCTAGTTAGCACCTCAAATCTGTTTTTAAGTCACATTTAACAGGTTCCTGTCAGAAAGCACATTGCACTGAAAGTCTGTCTTTGGATTCAAAGCAAGGAAAAAAGGAGTAGGCCTACTTCTCAGCGTGGCCTCATGGCGAGCTATGAAAAGCTGCTCTCTGTGGCCATAGACGCCTGCTCCTTGGAGCCTGACCACCATTAGCACCCATGAGAAACCACATCCTAATTACTCATTCAGCCTGACAGAGTCTCCTTAATTACAAACTTCATTAGCTTGCAGTACTTTGTTTTTCTCCAGAAAAGGAGGGAGCAAGGGACAGGCTGCGGAGGCAAGGGGCTGGAGCTTTAGCACCTTATTTCTACAGAAAGGACACGCTACGACCTCAGTCAGAGATCTAATTAGATTCATGGTGAGAATCAGACACCTTTTAACTAGCCTCTGGAGTCCCCTAAAAGGACTGCGAGAGGCGAGGTAAGAGAGAACCAGAGAATTAAAGCAGGCCTACTGCAGCCCTTCATGTGTGAAGTGGTCTGATTTACTGTGTCCTCACCTCCAAATACAAAATAACCTCCACCACTTATGCACCCTGCTATCATTACGCCTCTCTTATGAACACGTGTGTGTGAAGGGTATGGGTATAACAAAAGGCACTAGAACACATGCATTGGCTTAAAAAGGCAGTTACAAAGCATATATTTACATTACATTGTTTGCACATTCTTGTCTCATGTCGGTCAGCCGCCACTGAGTTATTATTGCACCTGCTCCTGCTGACTGTTGTTTTATATTTAGCAGTCATTAATCTGAGAGAGTAATGCACACGCATTGGCTGCTCTCAGCGCTGTAGAACGTCACAAATCACACCGATTCAACATCCTCGGCCCATAATTTCTCTGAGGTTACGCACATTTACGGCGCTGAAATTCACACTGCCACTGCAATTATGTAGCGGAAGGTGCTTCTGCCAGCTAGCGCAAGGTGAAGCAGCGAACACATCCCACTTGCTAATGCATTACGGAGGGCTGCACATGCTAGCTAGCGTAGTGGAGAGGTTGCTAGTTGAACATCAAAGTCTCTCTGTGTGTGTACAGTGTACAGAGGGCACTGGCTCTGCTGATGGAGTAATTATTTCACCTTAAGCTTACATAAACCCTCGCAATAAGTTATGCTTGTTATTAATTAGAAGGGTGCTCTCACCACTTGAGATGCTTAGACAAGGTTGGCAGCCGTCCCTCATTTTCAATGGCTAAGCTATGCAGCTACGAGGTCGGACATCATAAGTGAATGAGAGTGAATGATTAGCGAGTTTAATGTGGGTCGAGTCTCTTTGTGGAAGTGCTAAGGTGCTCATTGATCAGTAAAAGATGTCACAATATGAATAACCAGTACCAGACATTGACACCTTCCTGGCACATAATGCTAATATTCTCAGGTCATTTGTAATGAAAACCCACATCCCAAACTGGCATCTTAAACCTTTTTGGACTTGTAAACTAATACAGGTTAACATAGTACAGGTTAACATAGAAGTTAATGGTTAGGGTGGTCAACAATAAATCAAAATGTTGTGATTGATACCTAACATGTTCATTGTCCAACCAAGCATAAGCATATTTGTATATTTTATATTCATAATATTTTCCACAATCTAACTGCAGTTAGTTTTTGCAAGCAAAATATGGAATTGTCACAAATAGAATTTTTCATTCCACTTTTAGTGAGGCATTCAGCCATAATTAAACTGCATGGTATGAGTTCCTCTGCAGTCTGACCACGTTTATATTGGTGTTTTAAAGTTAGCTCAGAGAATGTTTCTGTGCTCCAAGTGAGCAGAATGACCTCCTGGCAAGTTGGTAGACCATCGAGCACACTGGCTTGTAAGCTGTCATCAAAAACCTTAATAGGAAACTTCAATACAAACTCTGGCAAAAGGGTTGGCAAATGGAGTCGGACGGCCAGAAAAGAAACTGGTTCAATGCCTGTTCAAGATATGTACCTATCCAAACACTGCTTCAAGTACAGCGTAGATCTGTATCCTGCCTCACCCTCCAGACTAAGCCTCAGCCAGCAGGCAGCTAGACATTTCATTTTCCTCTCCCTCCCCACTAGAGCTACCAAGAGAGGGAGACACAACAGCCCACACAGTTCAGCAGAGTGCAAAGGAGGGACAGATGAACAGGTGCCCATAATTTCACCTGTCTGCTCAATAACTCACACCCTGCGGGCTATATTACATTTCACCTCTAATTGTTGCCACATTTATGGCGCTTTCTCAAAGATGAAAAGTCAGAGCGCATCTCGTTGGATGAAGGCTGTAAGACATTTGTAAAGGAGTGGACGTGAACCGGTGTCATTGGATGGAATCAGATCCAGACATGAAGAAGACGTGAAATGCGTCCAGCTGAATGGTAGCCGCCACGCGTTGTCGATTCAACATGGACATTTGAATAAATGTTGATTCCCGCGGCCCCGTAACCTTTCGAACTCTATTAGCCTGCAGCAGGTAAATGTGGAATCCCGTAAAATCGGAGGCATTATTTTCAAAAGTACCTGCTTGATGTGCCATAGCAGCTACTCAGGGAATGGGGCAGAAGAGGGGGAGATAGGCCCCATATCATGGCTGATGATGTGGGAGGGGATACACAGGTCAAGAGACACACAATAGTTCAGCAGGCACATGTAATATATTTAGTGAAGCCATTGTTTGTTTTATTTAGGGAGCGAATTGAGGATTTTCCAAACTGCAGAGCCCCTGAGGTATTTTATCAGGTGTACAGTCCACCATATGTTAAACATTAGCGTACTGTGGGGAATGCTGGTTGCAAATATAACCTATAAAATGTTTGGAGATTGAACTTCAGAGGACAGGGGGTGGACAATTGCTCTCTTACTGAGTCTGTGACATGTGGAAAACATTCCAGTTAAATGCAAATGAGATATTAGAATATGGCCTATACATTCTCCCCTGATTGGAGGACAGTTCGTAAAGGACTCCACACGACTAAACAGCAATTAATCGAATGCATCTGTAAAGATATAATTTATCATAATAAGTGAAGAATTCTGATCCCCTCTACATGCAAAACTGTTTCGCTGCATGTATGCGGTGCAGCATGGAACCAAATGTATAAAGTGTCAGAGAATGTCAGAGATGCAGAGTGTGAGGGCCATGCATGGCCAAGAAGACCCCACAAGGGAGCCCACACCCTACCCTGATAGCGGAAAATGCAGGTGGTAGAAGTATATGTAAATCTCACCATCTCACCCAAACTGAAAAACAATATACAGTGATGCAAAATATTGTGAACTGTCCTGAGCAAAATTCATCCATATGCCAGACCTGCAATTACACACACACACATCTTGCTCATAGTTAGAAACTCTTGGTGGCTATTAGGGAACATGATATGAATTGGCACTCCTGGCCAAGTTTTCCATAATAGCAAATCTCTACTTGTTATGAGAAGCTAATGCAGAAATGCATAATCACAAGATGTTGATAGAAACCATTGATATATAGATTCTAAGCTATACTGTCTAAACTCCAAATGAAAAAAAAAATTCATTAATGTGTCATATATTTTGAAGTTTTTAATATAATACATAATTTGGATAAAGATTAAAGGTGGGCAAATAGCAAATAACTTGGCAATGAGGTAAGGTACATTGACCACGCATTACAAACATTGTGTGTGTGTGTGTGTGTGTGTGTGCGTGTGTGTGTGTGTGTGTGTGTGTGTGTGTGTGTGTGTTTAGTTGTTTGTTTGTTTGTTTTTTTGTTTGTTTTGATTTGTAGGGAGGTAGGTATAGAAGGTATAGACACTTTGTAGCACGTGATTTAGGTGAGAATGATAATAATGAAATTATTCTAATTCAATCACATTTAAGTGAATCGTTGTATAGTAATAAGAAATGCTAGCAGTTATTTTATTTTATTTTTTTATTTTTTCAGTACAGTTCGGTAAAGTAGATGATCCATGTCAGCAATCCCCTACATGACTCAACTAATTGCCAATTGAAAATTGCTGTGTTTGGAAAATATAATCATCTCCGCACATCATGGTGCAAATGCCCCTCCTTCGTAATAAAGAAAGAAATAGAATCCCAGCCACCAATGTTTAATTCATTATTATGTAAGCTATTTGGAGGGTGATTATATGGTAATTGCTCATTAGTCTTGTATATTTATCGCTGTACCTTATGTCAAGGCCAAGGGAATTGTGTAGGGTTCATTCTCTCGTTTCAAGGATCAATTTCAGAAGCAATTTGTGAAACAGGAGAGATCAAGTTAGTCATGACGTCATATTCTGACAGGCCTGCACGACGGCTGGCCATAAGTAACACCTCCAACACGTTTTTGCCGTGCCATTATTAAATTTGTCTTAAAAATAAAATGTGAAAGCTCACTAGGTTACATTGTAGGTTACACGACAGTACGGTACAGCTCACTCAAGGACAAGCAACAAAGGGCCCAAGTGAACTTTAGTGCAGACCTTCACATATAGGCCTACTGTTGACGCTTTAGTATCCTGCTACCTGTCTTGATATCCATGACATAAATCAATCTTTTAAAAAACGTAATTTTCCAGAACATTGAATAGTTTCTCAATCGCCTATTGACTAATGTCAACAGCAAATGCCTTCTGAGAAAACATAAAATGCATGCTACCGACTCCTATATGTAGTGTGTAATTATATGTACTAATAGCAGATTATGGGTTGTGGGTCATGGGGTCATTTGAGTACCCTGCGTTTTTAATAACTGATTATTATTTCATATCAGAGTAAATGTTTCATGCAACAATTGTCCACGTGTAAAAAATCCCAGTCATGCAGAAATGTGCCTATACATGTTTATCACTACGTATTATTATTACTACATATATTTCTAGATGTGATGATTAACAGTTTTTGTGACCTCAAAATGTTTGCCCTAGATGGGTAGATGAGCGGCTCATCAAATGTCCGCGCACTGTATAGCCTGTGCACGCATGGGATGCGTATTTGATAGCTGAAGCTGATCTCCCCTCATACCATGTAGCCCAACAATACAATTTGAAATCTCTCCAATCTTCATGTAATTATGTGACCTTAAAAGCTATAGGCGCGCACGTAATATATGTACAACAACGCACTTGTCCGTATAGACAAGTGCAGCCTATTGGATTTATAAACATAAATTGCGTCTGACTCTTGGCCTATGCTTAAGTGCATTTGTTGTTTAATGTCATAGAGCTAGACAGACACTACAGACTACAAATAATTAATTCATTAAAACATGGCCAAAATTGGTTTAGGATCAAGTGGGAAGAAAGCGTTGAGAGAACTGCTGTAAATAGGCTATATAAAAAGTTTTAGCACAGTCTCACAAACTGGCTCCTGAGCGGTCCTTTTAAGTTATAGGAAATTGTCATGTTAAGGTGGAGGGCATAAAGGCTGCACTGTGCTATTGCATTAACACTTGACTTGCATTTTATGCATGCCAGTTAAAATTTCGTTTTGTTAAAATCGAACCAAAGTTTCCCAGTTAAAATCCACAGTGTAAAGAATTTAATAAAATTAGGCTCTGTTATAATGAGAGGACTGTCCTGTCCATTGAGGCGCGCAGAAGGGAGAAAGTGCGCCAAAATTGTTTGCAGCGGATCAAGGCTCACCGCCTTCCCTGCACTTTCTTTATCTTAATTCCAACTTGAAAAGATATAATTATCTAGTTTGAACAGGACTGCTATCAAATCCTTCTTTAGGCAGGGTAGGGAAAAGCTCGAGTGGATTGCGCGCTCTGAGCCGCTCCGTGTTGCCCGAGATAGGAGTAATGAAGTTGTGGAGTCCGGAGATACAAAGGGCATTAACCTCATTAGCATGAAACCTTTTCTTCTAACTATTGTGGGACCCTTTCAGTCCTCTAATCCCCCTATTTCAAAGCTGGGTTTGTAATAAAGCTTTTAGGGTTTTTTCAAAGCTAATGGTATTCTCTAAAGATTTTTATTGCTGTTGTAGTGTATAGACCGATTAGGAATTCCCTATATAGATTTAGGTTACACTATAGCTACACCCCACCTCACATCCACACTTAACTTAAAAAAAGAAAAAAAAGAAAGAAAGAAATGCTAAATTAACGCTTGTTTTATATTTTGTATAAATCGCATCATAAAACGTTTTTATGTGGCGGTCATATACAGCCGTGTGTTTTATTGATTTTCTTTTCTTTTTTGCATTATTTCAACATAACTGCTGACGGTGTTTTTGTTGTCTGGCCATTTGTGGATAACTATGCAGTTTAATAGCTACAAGTACAAATGCATCGTTTTATTTTTGCTAATACCACGAATGTTAAAAAATAAACTAAATACATAAATGTTTCTGTTCAGTTAAAACAGCATATTGTTCCTATAATGTAACTAAGGAGACACATTTTAAACAAAGATCCTATTTTGCGGTACTTTGCAACCTTCCCTTATCGCGTGGTGAGGGGTAGTCAGATTGTACTAAATTATGTCCAACCAAACCCCCTTGGATCCATGGATTAAGAGATTAAAGTGGACCACAGGGCAATGCATCCCCTTTCCCCCTCATATTACTCGCATGATAATTGCCTAAACTGATTTGCACTTTCACAAAAGCTTGCAGGACTCTTTGTGGTTTGAGCAGACTAGACGAATGTCCCTTGCCTTTAAATAAAACGAGTGCAGTCTATTAGGCCCAGCAACAAATGCAGGGGAAAATGTGGAATACATCATAAATGTATGTGTATAACTATTGTCCAACAGCCTTACAGACATCAACAAACATATAGAATACACTGGATTTGATGTTCCAAAATCAGAATTTTAGTGAGATATATTTCAAATTCAGAAATGGATGTTAATGCACCATGGGATATTAACCATTGGCATCTCCACATTAGACTCGGTTGTAAAATCAAAACCCTATACCTTTCCTGCGCGCAACATATTGATAAAACTTTATTGACAAAATATTGACAATTACATACTTCTTGGAAGTATACTTTGTGTTAAAATTGTAGCAAACTTAACACATACACAAAATTATTTACATTCTGTAAAAGAGGGTTTAACAGAAACATTAAATTTTTGTATTTCTGTACATGGAATACGCTCAGTGCTTGAAGATTTCTCGCCTCAATTGCAGTTAGTCCTTCGTGGCAACTCTCGCAGGAGGGTCAAGTCCTGACAGTAGGCCTATACAGCTCGGCCAGAATAGCGGATTGGTAAAGCTTTAGGTTAAAGGAATGTCCTGATACCTTCCCTTTAAGTACTTTATCTGTGGCATGATAAACTTTTATAAAGTTTTTTCGAAATTCATTTTTGTTATCTTTTCTTTAAAAACACTATAACGCAGCACCGCTAATTCATATGTTTTCACAATCACTTTTACACGAGAATCATTAATTAAAGACTGCACACTTTGTAAAAAGAAAGAAGCACAACATCTCTCAGTTTCGAAAATAGAGTAAAAACAAAATTATTTTTGAGAAATTTGTCAAATTAAAACAACTACCAGAGGAAAAAACTACCATGCAATTCAAGTTTTACAAAAAACAGCTTTTGTATTTTGGTTTCTTGAGTGGAAACGTTTTTAAAAACCCTCAGAAGTGCAAATGTCCAATATGAATTGGAGAAAAAATGGGTGGTTGGTATAGGGATTTGTAGTGGTGGGTTAGTGCGAGGAAGGGGGTCAGGTAGGTGGCCTGCGACACTGTCAATCACTTTGCCTGGGCAATTTGATACGGATTGACAGACCCACGGCAGTGACAGCAGTGCCACCATTAGGAGCTCTCTCACCCTCAGCTGCCGATCTCCGAAGATTTGAATAGTGTCGTTAGCTTCGCCCTCTCAGTCTCTACACAGCATCCATGTCTCTACGTGCCATCCTTCACGACGCATGCAGTCCCCGGTATAAATCTTTTAATCGTCTGAAGTGACGTCAATTTCCTCTGGGCTTGCTTGTTTCGTTGCGAGTCTCCATCGGTTTATGTGATGTGTCCCCTTCTTCTTCTGCTGCGACTCCGAGCCCTCCTCTTCCAGTTTCTGCCGCTTGAACTTGGTTCTTCTGTTCTGAAACCACACTTTTACCTAAAGAAAAATAAACTTTTGGTCAATACACCACACTGTGCGCAAAATCATAAAACATGATCTGGACAGGTAGCTTGCATTTTGTCAAAAGCAACACACGTGGCAACAGCAACAACAATCTATCAACGTCATGATTATGAATACAGCCCAATATTTGATGAACATTTTAAGAAACGTCTTTGTGTAACCTACACACATTGGCATACAATTACGCATTATTCCAGTATGTGAATGTAATTAAATAAACTTTATAGCCTATCGAAAGTATATTTTCGACACGTCAAAACATCGTAATTGGTTTAGGTTGTTTTAATATGCCTTTGGGAATTACAACAACTAAATCGATAAACTGTCTGCACTCCTTGTCACCCAGCGCCCCTAAGGTCTATATGGCAACTGAGGTGCATTTAATATGCCTTCACTCAGCTAATTGAAGTAGGTGATGGTTCATTTCTCCCTTCAACCCCTCTAAAGGCCCCCGTTTCCAAAAGAGTCGGTGCTGACACAGGGACAAAAGACACCAACTGCTCCGCAGGCTGATAGGCTCAAACAAGGTTTAAAATATGGAAAGGGGAATTCATTGAATCATTCTAATTCTTTGTATTACTTATCCCATAAAATGCTTAACTGGTTAATTGCCCTCCATTTTGAAAGGCAACACTCTCCCCAAAACAATGTAATTCAACCCCTGCTTAAAATGAGGTTAGGACACGGTGACTGTACCTATTTGATCCCAATGAAAGCCCTTGTTTTTAATTGACAGCATTAATTTGCTGATCCAGGTACACGTTTACAAGGAAGCCATTAGGTACCTGATTCATTTTTAATTTTCAATCTATCACTCTTCTATCTTCAAGTCTGAAATGTGGAAAACGCGCTTGCTGAACAGTTTGGTTTTGTGCTTTCAAGGAATGCAATGTGCAACGTTTAAAATATACAAATAATTACGTTATAAAAAACAAAATTGCAAAATGTATATTCAACCAGTTTGTAAATATATGTCCAAATAATATTAAAATTAAAAATACAAATGCCAAATATAAATAAAAATTAACCACTCATATGCTGCAAATCACCTGTTATGCTTAAAATTAAAACGGTACAAATAATGTAGACTTAGCCATTGATATTGGTGCCTAATGGGATAGGTCCTATCTAAAAAAAAACGTCTTACCTGAGTTTCTGTGAGACTAAGGCTGTGTGCAAGCTGTTTTCGTTCGGCTCCCACCACGTAATGGTTCTTTTCAAACGCGTGCTCAAGCCGTAAAAGTTGAGAAGGTGAAAAGGCTGTCCGAATTCTTTTGGGTTTTCTTGCCAGTGCATTGTGCAAAAGAAAACTCTCTGGACTAGTTTCATTACCTGGAAAAAAAAGATAATGGACTTATGGTTATGATATTTCACAACATTTCTAAATTGCACGGCAGAAACTTTTCCATGACTATTTTAACATCCATCACTAATAGGAACACTAAACAATACGAAAAAAACGCATTCAATCCAGTTAGACAATCACATAAAATTAATGTTAATTAGCCAGAAGCTATTTTCTAATGACTAATGTGGAGCGTCTATACACACAGGACTGAAAATATATAGACGCTATAGCTTTTGTGAAACCAATTTGCTTAGCCAAAATAAGACACTACATCCCTAGAAACGAATTATTTAATAATATCATTGATAAACATGAATTAAATATCAGTGTACGACCATGACACATTTAATGAGGCTTTTAACAAAATAATATAATTTTGACTAAATGCTAAATTTGTGGAGTCGTGCGCTCTGTACATTTTTCAGATCGTGTTGGCAAATAGACTGTCACAGTTACGCAAAAGCGCGGTAGGCCTATGTGGCATAGGCCTACAACAACCAACAGACAACAGAATAAATAAAATATAATAGAATTGTAAACATAATATGTTATATGCCGTATTTAATTCTACAGAAAGGTATAAGGTCTGGGCATGTTAGGTTGGACATATATATTATTATGAGGTTTCCGGGCAATACATTGTCAATAGAAAAATATATAGCACTGTCTCGATACGTTCATTGCTTTTTTTTCAGTATCTACTAATTTGCAAAAATGTAGTCTAAAATAATAAAAACTAATAATATAGTTTATAGTCCATATATTTACATTCATATAATAATGAAATATCAAACGGCAACCTATACTTATATTTTAAATGGTTATTCATTTGTGTGCCTAAATATACCTAGCCAAAATTAAACACATTTTAAATAAATAAATCTTAATCTGCTAAAAAGATGTTGTCTTTGTTCTGATCGAGGAATACGAAAGCTATTCATGTTTGAGAGATAGCAGTCTCTCAGACTTCATTTAATCGATGTTTTAGTCTGTCACCAATGGGGTAAACGTCGACTTTCCTGCGCACAAAATACACTTGTGCGTAAAGGCAATAAATAAACCGCAAACTTACCTTGAAATCTGTGACCCAAGTACCTATATCTATGTATTAGCCAGGGATAGAAAGTTGAGGGGTCCCTTTGCTGGCTGGCAAAAAGAGGGTGCGGACTGTGTGACGATGAAAGTGGGTGAGCAGCCAAAGCGTGTGGTGGGGGCACTGGATGCACTGGGACAGCGGAGTTTGTTGGATGTGAGACCGCCTCGGCAAACACCAAGTCCGGATTAGAGTAGACGCCCCTGCCGCTGGAATGAAAGCCATTGAGAAACGGATTCATCTGGCTAGAGTTTGCATAGCTCAGAGCCGCTGGTCGTATGGGCTCCTCAGCCCTAGACGCCGGTAGAGGATTATCCTTAGCTACCAAAGACTCTATAGTGAAACACCTCTTCGGTGTAGGTTGAAACATGGTCTGATAGTCAAGATTCCCCAGCTTAAGTTGAAGTGTTGCAGGCGTTCTCGCTGAAATACTCCACACAGCCAAGAGGAAAGTTTCTCAGCAATAAATAAGTTGGAAAAATGCGGTAGACGATCGGAAGCCAAAACTGCAAATCGCAATAAAAGCAGGTAGACTACTCCAGACAATCCATGGATGTGATCGTTTTCCTTACCAGTTGTGCAGGCGATTTGTTAGTTCATGAGCCTAATTAGTGCTGGAGTCCCATAAACAGCTTCCTGTGAAGCCTGTAATGGCATGGTGATTGGTCGCTGCTGCTCGCCTTAAGGTTGAGGGAAGAGGCTTTAAGTGCGTCAATAGGAACAGGCACGGAGAGGCGGACTTGCGCAAAACGGAACGGATTCGTTCAGAACCCCGTCTTCAGAACATTTCACACACTCAGCTGAACCAGTAGAAAAGCTCAAGGTACTTACGTTTGCATTAATGTCCAATGATGAGGCCTATGGCAGTTCGACTTGTAAGGGGGCATGCAGGGTTAGTTCTAAGTGATTATTTCAGATATAAGGCCTATAACGACGTTAATCAAACGTCAGTTTTGTCTTTATGGAGGATATATAACCGAGTAGCCACATCTATTAGCCCAATTGGACCATTCATGTACATTTCAATATTTTTCTTCTGTTTTAGCTTTAAATGAAAATAGGCTACTTCGGCACACATATTATGGTCTGTCTCGCAACCTTTTCATGATTCCCGTTCATTTATGAATGGTTATAGGCTCACTCGTCTCATATGGCCAAATATCGGAACTATATAAGAGCCCTATTTTGTTAACAGTGCAACATGGAACATCGAATATTGAACGTCGACAAGCCGTTAAAGCATAGCTTGTAAACAATACATTTGTACGCGTGTCACATTCCAGGCACTTAATAGGCCTACCAAATATTCGCAGGTGTATGATGGAGTGTCTTACCTGCGTAACGGCTGCCTCTCGATCAGTCACAATGATTTATTTAAGGTGTCACGGAATAATGACAGGGTATACGGGTATACATAGCCTACATAGCCTTTTGTTTTTTTGCTGATTCAATTAACGTTTCTATATTAACAATATTTTTTCCATATCGAATTGGCTGTAAACATTGTAGCCTGCACCACTGTAATATTATACCCCGGATTAAGTTTGTTTTTATAATAATCAGATTTTAAAGTGACATTCCAGCTGTTCTCCTAATTTAATCTCTGGGTTTGGTTTAATTTTAATGACGTTATAGACGTTAAAAATGAATGTTAAAATAAATAAGTCTACTTGGCTGTGGCTTAATGTGATTATTTATTATCTAACGTTTGTACGATTATTGTTATTGTTAGATGTAATTATTATTATTATTATTATTATTATTATTATTATTATTATTATTATTATTATTACTAATACTACTACTGCTACTACTACTACTAATACTACTACTATACGCATTACTAGCAGTGTTTATATGGCCATGTGCTAATATATTTATAACGAAAGTGAAAGTGCTGGTAAAAAGAACAGAGAAAGAGAGAAGAGCAATATTAACACTGTTAATACTGCTCTTGTGTGTTGTGTGTGCAACATGCAAAGCAAACGCTGCTTACGTTTTTAATACAAAGTGCAGAAACAGACAGGCTATATGCCTATAAAGGTATTGGCGGTATAGCCTATAATTAGTGATGGCAGATATGCGGCGTAATATTGAAAATAATATTAAGGTATATTTTGATATTTGCAGTGGCAAAAATATTTAACATGTCAGTTTTTAATGTAGTCTTATTTTATATCCAATACATCCAATTAACGCACTATACATATACATCCTATTCCTATTGTTGATAATGATGAGAATTGGTGCTTAAATTGATTACATTTATTCGTATTACAATAGGCTATATCGTCATAGTAATACTAGGTAGGGATCTGTTTCTATACATCGACTAAGGCTATAGGCTCTAGCACATTATTGTGCCACCGAGCCTATTGAACAGCTGCAAGGTCAAGTGAAAAAGCAGATAGTATGTATATGCAGTAGCCTACATTTTAATGTTATGTTTATTAAGTATGCCTTTTGTTTACAGCTGGCTCTGGTTAAATACACCGAAACACACGACTGCATCCATGATTTAGATACTAATTATAACCTTCCTGTGGTGCTTTAGCGGCCTCCAGTGTAAGCAACGTAAAATTGCAGTGACGATTGTTAATCACCTCTGGTGATAGACTATAATTACACATGTATATAAAGACTATATTAAATGTAATGTGTGCATTTTCACAATATTGAAATTAATAAGGTTAAGCTAAAACAATCACTAAAATACCAAAAAAATATCTAATTATAAAGTCATTTGTTGGGGAGCAATACAGTACACACAGTATCGTGGTGTCATTAACTAACAAAATAGAGTAAAATCTACAATTAAAAAGAGCAATGAATAATTGTTCTGGTCATTTTTGGAAATGAGAAACATGCTTATTCTGATCTGCTATACACCAGATTATATGTATAACAGCAGTTTCATACACTAAACAGGTATTCATATAAAATGGACCAATGCATTTAGAGAGCAAACTGCTTTATTAATAAAGGCTTTATCAGGCTTTATCTGTACACATGCAACCCGGTCTCATACAGGGGAATGCTGCAAGATAGAAGCACACAATGGATAGAGACAAATTTAATAGTCTAAGCATGCACATCAAAATGGAAATTCCACTATTCAATAGGTTAAAGAAGCATCTTTATCATCATTCTGAGATGAAAGGCAGGAGGTCAATGATGCAGATTACATATCACTACATTTCCCATCCATCACAGCAAGTGCTGATATACAGTCTGCTGCAGTTAAGTGTATGCCATCAGAATACCAAACCAAGCCATCAAACTGAGGTACTTAAGCAGTGATGCAATGATCTGTCACATGATGCAAACATGGAATATTGTGTAAAATCATTTTATGTAATAACACTTCAAACCACTGGGAGCCAGTCAAGTTCACATTGATGTTATAAGCTACAAAAAAGGTAATTTGGGTGATTATGCTCATCTGCTACAAGAGCCTCTGGTGCACACAGCCAACACAAATTGCTATGCGAGCTGTGAAGATATTAAGAAGTAAACAAAGAAAACATCTGGAATACTATAATTGCCTATAATAATTTTAATTCAAGAACTGAAGCTTTTGTCATTTATTGACCACGGTCTCTAACTGGCTGATGGGGCGTTGAATATTGTTTCTCCAAACTGTCATAATAAGAGCCACTGGGAAGCAGAGGATGTGGCTTAGCGGCGGACAGTGGTCCAGCCATCGTCGTCTGTCTCGTTCTTGATGCGACGTGGGTCTTTGTCAGTACGCCAGGCGCTCTTCTCCCCATCCACCTCACGCTCCCGTTCCCCGTTCCTCTCTTTGGGCTTTTCCCGCTCCTCGCGCTTCTCCTCACCAGCTCGACGCCATGACGAGCCTGAGAGAAGAAAATAACTAACTTGAGGCTTGAAAGAGACTACAAAAGTATATCCATGTATATTTAAAACAAGTTCAGCCAATCCTAATTACAAATCTATTAATTGAGCGCATGGCCATTGCTGAAAGCTAAGGAAATGTGTGGTGCCAGTGTGGATCCTAAATACACTGGCTAAAAGATCATCAATACGCCTCAATATAGCCTCCTTGATAATCATCGTCTTTAATGACTTTCAGAGGTTTCACTGTCTCTATGGCAACATCCTCTTAACTCGCATTCTGCGTCACAGTAGAACCTATCCCACAGAAATAGAAAGCCTAATCATAGATTAAGACAACTTGAGAACGACAGCCAAATTTAGTCTGGTTTCCTTTTGCAGGTGTAGTAGTATTGAGCAGTCATGTCCATGTGGAGAGAAAAAGAAGAGGAACACAATGGCCAAAATGCAATCTTGGGGAAAACGGAAAAGCAATCTGACAGTTTCACCAGTTATTAGCATTAGCATGTTGTTTTATTACGTATCCGCACTAATTTCTGTTTATAGAGATTTGCCAAACTCAATTCTCAAGTTGCTAATTGAACTGTAAAAAATGACCAGTGGACAGATATCTGCTGGCACAGCAGAATTGGCCCTTGTGTCTAAATATGTGTCCGATGATTTAGCTGATGGCTTGTGAGACTATATATACATGCATGTAAAATGCAGGCTCTCCTTGCCTTCCTCAGGTTCTCTAGCAGGGCCTCTCTGTTCACGTTCTTCACGGCGCTCCATGTCACGACGCTCTCCTCTGCGATCATCGCGATCTGCTTCTTCACGGCGGGAATCCCTCCAGCTGTTGGCTTCATCTGTGCCTCCCCTCCTCCAGACTCCTCCCTCCTCTTTGGGCTCCCTGCGAAGACAGAACCCTCATCAGTAATACAGCTGCACCAATATTACCCCACGCTAGCCCATTAATAGAGTTTCTACCAAGTGGAACTGAAAAATTAATCCCATGAAAAGCTGCTTTTGGCTGGCTCTAAAAGAGTTACTAAATGTCCAACTTTAGTGAAGAAATAAACATGTTTACACCCATGTTTCCCATTCATGACAACTGTTCATTTAACTCATCAGTTGAAAATATATTTAGCCACACATATATATCCTATTATTATAGAGAGATTGTGCTGTTAATATGCAGTGCAATAGTGGATAAATTATGGTATGGTGGGTAGTGATGTGTCTCTAGTCCTGCAGGTGCAGGTGAGCGGTCCTAGAAAGAAAGGTGCCCTGCTGGGCCTCACCTTGGCGTGCGGCGCTCTCTGAAGCGCTCGCTGGATCTTTCGTCTGCATCTTCGTCCTCTGCGTCATCACATTCGCCGGCACGGGGAGGTCCCCAGCTCTCCTCGCGGGCCTTCTCCCTCTCGCGCCAGCCACCCGCACCTAGGGGAGGACAACACAAACACCATCCCTAAGGCGGAGATAACCCCGGAAGCTTTTCACGTGCTGTGCAAGTCTAAACCCCATGAGAAGCACTAGAAGCTACACAGACACGCCAAGAGTGTTTATTGGTTGCCAGTTTCTTACCAGAACAATTTAAGACAGCTTTAAGAAACCTTATCAGATCTCATTGCCTGGGAACAGAACTGTGATGACCACTATAACCCTTTGTTGTCTCAATACTGTAACCCCTTCTGTCACACGTCTTTCAGGGTTTGTATCCTGCTGTATCTTGATTGATCACTATTGTAAACAATCCTATTTACTGTCATTGAAACTTGCCACCACATGATTACCACTTAAAAAAGGTTCTCAGAAGCCACCCGTTTTCCCTTCCTTATAAATCCTGTTAACTTCTCTTGCACCTCAAAAGCATTCTACATTGCATGCTGTAAAGTTGTTTTCTCCCTGGCCAAGGTTATTAAATATATTGAAGTAAGGCAACTGGACTTAGAACAGCACAGGGTTGGGCACCTGTGTGCTAGTGCGTTCATACCAGTTCTGCCAAGGGGTTTCCAGGGTTTGGCGTCATCAGCGCCGCGCCGTGGGCCATCGTCCATGCCTCTCCTGCTGCCCCTCTCTTCCTCAGCCCCCCTCCTGGGGCCCCAGTCGTCCTCAGCCGCCCGGCGGGGAGGCCTGGGGTCGTCGAAGCCCCGCCTGGGGCCCCGCTCGTCGGTGAAGCCTCGGCGAGGAGGACGCTCGTCCTCAAAAGCTCGGCGGGCTGGACGCTCCTCATCCAGGACACGCCGTGGGGGGGGCCGTTCCTCATCCAGGACACGCCGTGGGGGCGGTCGCTCCTCATCCAGGACCCGCCTTGGGGGGGGACGCTCCTCATCCAGGACACGCCGTGGGGGCGGGCGCTCCTCATCCAGGACACGCCGTGGGGGCGGGCGCTCCTCATCCAGGACACGGCGCGG
>JAODUG010000007.1:5219725-5234930 GCA_027564795.1 Aphredoderus sayanus
ACAACCCTGAAAAGTATGCTGCATTTAGTAGAGTGCTGTGCAGGTAAAGTGTTCTTATGATATATTCTATTATTAAACAGTGCAAAATATGTATGTTTTATGACATTCATCTTTTCTTTATGACTATTCAGAATGTACATCAAACATGGCAGTCCAGTGAAAATGATGGAAGGTTACATCACTGTTCTCACTAAAGGCATCTGCCAGAGTGATGAGAATGGTTCATTTTTCATCAAGGATTATGATGTCAGGAAGGCTTACTTGGCAGGTTCAATCAAAGGTACTATAACTTTAATTGGCACCACTTCTTTATCAACCATATTAAATGAGTGACTTGTCTTTAATGTATTGACAAGAATGGTAGAGCTAGCACACTCATTGTACCAAGTACATTTTCTCAATTGCAGTTCTCCCATCCCATTTCAGATGTGGTGTCCAAGTTTGGTATGGAGACTATCATCATGTACACGGCCCTCATGTTGAAGAAGAGGATTGTAGTTCATCATCCTCGCATTGAAGTATTGTTGGAGTTCACAAGGTAGGTTGATACCTTTTTTAAGTCTGATAAGGGAAGTCAATATCTTAATATACTGTATCTTATCTTAACTATACCTACCTAGTATAGTATGATACTCCATTATAATAAATCAATGATTTACAATGTCTTTGTTGGTTGTCCCTCTAGAGTTCTTCCAGCATTGGTTTGGCACAGAAAAGATTGGTCCATTCTCCACCCTTATGTACACCTGACTGACATTGAAGTGGAGGACCTCAAGAAATGCCCCGGTGAGTGTTTTGGTTAACCTACATTAGTCATAATTAAAGTATTTTATTTATTTAACTCTACTCTCAATTAATCTCATGCTAACATGAACTACCACTGTGCACCATACCTTTTTATTTTTCGTAGGGTATGTGGCAGGCTTTGTAAACCCAGAAGTGAGCAACAGATCAGACTTGTTTGACGTGTATGTGAGCCTCCCAGACAGCACCATCACAATATCCCAGGGTGCCAAAGGTTAGTGTTTGTGTTGAAATGAGGTGTTAACCGATTTACAGACTCGCGTATCTACCCCTTTCACCACAACCACCCACGTTTTTGTGGACTGTTGCATTTCAAACATCTGCAGCAAGATGGGGCAGTAATGTGCGGACCTGGAGGTGATATATCACAATCAAAGGCTGTAACTATAGGAGCACTTTAAATTCTATCAAAGTATGACTTCTACTAGTTTTTTGTTCCACTACAGAGGCCATGGCTATGGGAAAGATACACAAGGACGTTGGCCACCTCATTATCCAGTCTGCAGAGGATGCTGACAAGACAGACGCTCAGGTTATCAAGGTGAGACTGCATGCAAAACATGCCATGGAAGTCTCAATAGAAATACCAGCACATTCTTATCAGGTGTAAGAAACGCGCTGCACATTTAAAGCAAAACCTGCCATTTATTAACAGGACATTTCTGTCAAGACAAAAGAGATCCTTGCCAACTTGGTTGCCCTGGCTGATGAATGTGAAAACTCCAAGATCACATTGGAAGGGTTAAAGCAACGCAAATTCCCACCAGCCACAGAGAGTTTCCTCTTTCACTTGGCAGCAGCAGAGCAGCTTTTAAGGATATAACATATTTTCTACAAAAAGTACTTTTCAGAGAGATGTGGGCGTTCTAAATTATCTGGACATTGCCTGTGCTATTGGGTCTATGCTGAAATAGTCCACTGTTATTAAATGCCTCTTTTCTTTATTTGGTTATTATCCATGTTCAGAAAACTGCTACCGGTAAACTTGGGTGGAAAAACAATGTTATTAATTCAGCAAAACTGCTGTGCCAAACACATCATAGGAGATGTAACTAACTTTGTATGATTTAATAGTGTGATAAATGAGTAAGTACTTAATAATGTTAAACTGAAATATGTGGATGAATAAGAAAATAAATCTATGGCCATGTAAGATTATGTAGAATGTGGGCAGTCGGTTGATGATGATACAATGCCTAAACACTTGCAGAATTGATTTCAGAAGCAATCTCAGTGGAAACGTGTACATTCAAATGTCAATAGTGTCTAGCTAGAGAAACTGGGTACATGGTGCACTGCAGAATGTGCTAAAGACCCCCTCTACAGCATACTGAATGTTCTTGCAAAATGGCAGCTGAGCCAACCTGAAACTGCTATTGTTTAGTATTATGGGTACATTTATGGACTTAAATATGGTAATACTTAAAGTATTACATTAGATTATCATAAAACAGTCAATATCCTTAAAGGCAATCGTACAATGTGTCTGTTTATTTACCAATGACATTTAAATGGTTTGGTTGGAATCTACTAATATCTGGTAGTACCCCAACTTTGTACAAGCATTTCTTTATAACTTGCTTGGTCTTTGCTCTGATTCGTTGATTTGGTACAAGCCAAATATAATGACTGATGCTTAGTTGAACAGTGTGTTACATTATGATGCATATTGTATGTCCTCCAGTAATGTTTTTGTGTATCCATTTGTTTGTACAATTCATTTACATTCCCAGATTTGGTGCCTAACTATTTTAGATACTGCAATATAAAAAAATATATATTAACTGAAATGAATGTATTTCCTTGAACCAGTGAAATATTTCATATCTATAAATACAAATTACCATTATAAATAACTTAACAATTAAAATGTTGTTTTTATTTTAAGAAATGTAGTTCTTCACAGTCCCCTGTGATAGAACAGATGTCCACCAATGGCTTTATCCTGCAGTTCCTCCTCCAAGTTGTCCTTGTTAATCTGCAAAAAAGATGATGATATTAGATCACCAACTCACAATTATGTACCAAAGATATACAGAAAGTAGGCAAATGTTGAATTTTACCATTCCCAGTTGTGGAAAGAGACTGAAGGACACAGGAATCATTAGGCCAAGAACAAATGCAGTGCTCACATGTCTTACAGGAGCAACCAGTAGGGGGCTCTTCCTCGTCCTGTATTTTTAAGACTACATTACTTACTCAAACAAATGGTATTCAGCACTGATGTGACATTTTTGTATCTAAAGTGCTAGTACTAGGTACATTGGTTTGCATTATCAACATGTATGCAGAAGTAAGGTTTATTGTCAGTTCACATTTAAGTCCAGTTGTCAACTCTAATTGTGGTATTCATGCATTAAGTCACCAGTATATAATAATAACTATGATCCTAATCTCAGTCAGATTTGCAGCTATATGATATACCATGGAATAGTCTACTGGCCACTGAAATCCTTTCCATTTGCAGTTATGTTTTTCAATTGGTCCCTCTGTTAAAAGGGAAGTTATGTGAACTGATTAAGTGACATACAGGTATCTACAAAAAAAATGTAGTGGTTGGTTTCTCAGCCTCTCTTTATAATTTCACTCTCAGTTGTTCTGGCCTCTATCATCTAACATTGGTCCATTCAAAGCTGAATCAACAATTACAGTGATCAAATACTGTGTGAGTGACTCACTTATTCAGAAGAAATACTAGAAGATTAGGAACAGCAGCAGTTACAGCTAGTAGTGCTGCTCTTGACAGTGCAGTGTCCCGTACAGCCTAAAGATGCACAAACATACACCCGTGATACACTGTTAATTTAAGAATCTATTTGGTACATTGTGTTTCTCTGTACCTTTTCACCAGCTGCCTTTGAGATTCCAACTGAATTGCCATTGAAATCAAAGACCTGGATTCCGTTCTCCGACTCCTCACTTCGGATGGTTAACACATTAAAAGCGGCCAGCGCAGCTATGGGAAAGTAGCATGCGTTAATATATTTTATATTTACCTTGAGTATATTTCACCAAGAGTAATATTGGCATGATAGTGTGGTGGTCTGAGCACTGAACTACAGCTGAATAATTAGATTTGAGCCCAAGAACATGACTAACAGCTCCTCAAAACACTTTGCACTTGCCTGATAGAGGAATTGGTAATATTGTCCTGAAGAAATTCTGGACTGGTGCACTGCTTATGCCAAGTCTCTGAATCACTATGTGAGGAACTGCCTAAAACATACAGTAAAATAATATTGGTCACATTTATATTTAGGTGTATTTCATTATACACCATGTTGTAGTTGTGGTGGGGATAGACAGTAATAAAGTCAACACAGCACAGTTGCCATCAGAATATCAAGACAAACCCACCCCTGCACATGTTGCATAGGACACTGTTCCTGCAATTAACAGACACTGTTTCAATGATATCTTCTTCTCCTGCTGGTGAGAGATAAAGACACATGGTGTGGATTATGTACAACTGACTAACAAGACAGACTGCATGGATGTTTCTCATTGATATGGACTATTCTAGTAAACATGACAATATTAAAAGATACCATATGTTCACTTGCTATTATAGTCTATTATTTAGTCTATTATTTGACTATCTTTTGACGTTCAGTGTACTGTAGTTACCTGCTCTGAAGAAGAATTTCTGTTTGCAAAGGTGAATCCAGCACTGTAACTCTGCAGTAAAAACTAAGAGTGCATGTTCCTTAGTGCAATTATACCGGAGGAGGCATAGTGGTCAGCAGTTTGAATATGAGGAATGTCTCACCTGCCAAAACAGAGCTGGCTTTACACCTGAATGTGGCAACAAGCTGGCAACAATCTGAAAGCACACCATACACATCAAACCATATGCACCAAATGCATTGTTTAAAAGGTTTTTTCTTTCTTTTGAAAACAGACTTACCAAAGGGGCTGACATTGGTAATAATGCTAAAAGAAAAGAAATAAAGTAAATGTCAAGTAAATAACAATTTTAAATATACAATGTTATAGTATGTGCCACAATGATTCAGTGAAGACACAATGATGCTGTACCTGGAGGACGAAACACAATTGGAAGTACATCACCAGAATCAGTATGTACAGATGACTGTTAAAATATGTAATAAAGGAACATTAATTTGTTATTCATGATAGACATTTACATTTTCTTTCACATGAACCACATATCAGGTGTACAATACTGTATGTCATTGGCACTACTGTGACTTAAACTTCCTGAATATTGTGCAAGGTGAGCTCAAATCAATATTAACAGGCCCACTATGTAAATATAAATGTATTTATCAATACAATGTCTCAAAAATTTTGATTATACCATAACAATATGGACATTTACCAACACAGAGCTAAGAGAAGGGTAATTTCAGTTATTTTGACATCACCCACTTACAAGGGAAAGGGTCGACGCATGTCCATCCTACAGGCAAAATAAAGTATTTTAAAATCTGATAAAATGTCTGAGCAATATCAAACTAATTTGTTTGAAGTTAGAGTTAAAGTAAACAAGCCTACCTTTTCATGTTGTTTCTCCCAATTTACAAGGCTGGAACGTGCCTTTTGTATTTCAGCCTACCAAACCAAAAAAACATTTGATCACAAAACAATAACGGCTGGTTGATAGGTCAGAATGCAGTGTATTCAATTCATTATTATTCATGATGTATTCTTCATTATTAATGCAATAGTGGTACTTACATCAGATGAAAGCAAATAACTTGGATCAAGAAGTCTAAACCAGATTTTTAGGCGACTGGGGAATGACTGAAAAAGATGAAAATATGGAATATTTGAAATATGATCAAACCATTAGGGCATGTATTGTTGCCTGCAAAATTACTGTATACCTGCCCCTCACTTTTCCAGTATAACAAGTTATGATCCATTTAAACAATCTGAAAAATGTTAACTTATAAACTTAATTATACAAGGTTTGTAGTATCAGAAGCTCTATTTGGTTTTCCATCTGCAGATATTCATCATGCTATTGAGGTCAAAAACATCTAGTACACATCACTTCCGCAAACAACCACATGGCCAATGTACCACGTGTTACATGGGTCGTGTGCAACAAATGCTGCGCTATATTGCATTCCAACTATTATACGATGTTACTATAAACTACTACATTCATTTTAAAACGTTTCCATTCATAATACATGAATAACCCATACTCAATTGCTCCAATCCTATGTGTAATATGGGGGGAAGTGAATATATGGCACGCCCCTCTGACTGGGCAGAACCTGAACACAGCCAGACAAATCTGTCATAATCCAAAATGGCAGCAACCATTGCGAGACTTTTGAAGACCTCTGTAAGTGCAAACAAACAGTCGTACTTTAAAGTTATATTTGAAAATGTGTTTACGTGGACAAGCAAATTGAAGGCAGTGACTGACAAAATGTGTGACAAGATTGTATTTCCAGTTGAAAAGTGCTGTTTTGGGTCTAGCTGTGGTTCTATATGGCTGTAACCTGTCGCTTTCTCTACAGCTCGCCGGGACGTTACTGTACTGTACTGGGAAAATCGAACTTTACTGTGTGACGCCGGGCCTTCGTAAATAAGTGTATGATTCTAGAAAAGTCATACACGAAAGTGTTCTGCTTCACCTTTCTCTCAAAAATTCTCTTATTAGGCGAGAGCTGCAGCAGCGGGGCTGAAAATTGCACCTGTTTGTCCACATGGAGCAAGAACTCTCACATGCCCTACACTTCAGAGCGGCTGTTTCTCTACCAGTATGTATCAGTTCAGATCGCTGTCACCACTGTTGGACCACCTAACCTTTTTTATTTAATTTTATTTAATTTATCTGGAATGGATTTCCAAAACTATTTGATGGACTGTGGGTGACGGTGGATAGTACGTTATATGCGTCATAATCTAACAAAAAGTCTGACCTTGTGTTACACTGTAATGTGACCACAGAGGGCGCCGTTATTATTGCTTCTAATGGGGGAATGGCAATAATCATACTGCACGTACATTAAATAAACTCGGCTCTAAAGTTTTTATTTGTTAATGCGTCTATAAGTAATATTTCAGTTACCTAAACTCTTTAGAGTTGTTCTGGAATAGGTCTACATATCCTATTCTTACATTTCACCATTTCTGACAGTAGCTGTCAGAATGTACTGCACAAAGCATTATGTTTTCAGGTGATACGCCATCCTCTCATCTTTATGTGAGCAATAGTATTAATGTCAAGGATCTACAGAGAGCCAGCAACACATTGCTTCAGCACCCTCTGTGCTGTGGTCGCAGATTATAATAACACTGCCACCACAAAAGGTTGCAGGTTTTCATTTACTAATTGATTGTCAATAACCCATGCCAACGTCTTTGTTGATGAGATCCTCACACACAGGCCTACTGCAGACTGTTTTATGAACATTTTCATTCAATGGAAATTCAAATTGGCTTTTGTTTTCCCCATTAAAAGGTATAGTGATTGTAAGCAATACACCTTTGACAAATTAACCTAGTATCTCCTTGCGGTCCACTATTTTAGTGTGTGTGCTGAAAAAATAATCTGGTACTTCTACACAGCCCTAGCTCCGTACATGTGAACACAAAGTGTAAAGGTGCAGACTACACACAACAACAATGTCCTAGCTTTGGGGTGGAGCTTCTGAGGTGTTTTAGTTTTGATTAAGCTCACATGATATCTGCAAGCTTTCTCCAGAATGACTTACCATACCAGTCCTTTTTTTTCTTATTACATTTTACTATACAACTATTGTGTGGCTTTTATACATCTTTTTTGATGCTACTTTCAGGTGCTGCCAGATTGGCTGCAGCTGTGACTCAGCCTGCCCCTGCTTTTAAAGGCACAGCTGTCTACGATGGGGAGTTCAAGGAGATCAGCCTTGAAGACTTCAAGGGCAAATACCTAGTTATTTTCTTCTACCCCCTGGATTTGTAAGTGCAAGGGGAAATGGGCATGGTATGGTACAATCATGTGTCTTACTGTGATTCTCTTAACACCTCTATTCTTGTCCTTTTTACAGCACATTTGTCTGTCCAACAGAGATCATCTCATTCAGCGACAAGGCCAGTGAGTTCCATGACATCAACTGTGAGGTGGTGGGTGTGTCTGTGGACTCTCACTTTACCCACCTAGCATGGATCCACACTCCACGCAAGGTACACACTGCTTCACTTCAGTTGCCTGTTAAATCACTGCAATAGAGCATCAGTTGTGTACGGCTGTGCAGGCCTGGAGATAATTCATCATTTATAAATGTGTTAACTTGGTAATCCAACAATAAAATAGTACTAAGATTGCGAAGGACATTGATGAAATGGTGATCTCTCTCTTTTTCTTTTTTTTGGTTTTGTTTATTAGTCAGGAGGCTTAGGCAACATTAACATCCCCCTACTTGCTGACCTTACCAAGCAGATTTCAAGGGACTATGGGGTACTTCTGGAGCAACCAGGCATTGCACTCCGGTATGTACCCACTGGTATCAAAATATTTAGCTCTTCTTTACTTAAATTAATTGACTTTTCATCAGTTCCACATAAACTATACCTTTTTAAGTTTAATGCAATATGAATGGAAGAATGTGATTTTGTTCAAATGTACTTTGACCTCAACATTTTCAGGATGGTCTTAGCTACAGTATGTCTAAAACATATGCCTGTATCCCCGTTTGTCTTTCATTTGTTGGTGTCTGCTTGTTTAATAAAAGTGTGTATATATATACTTTTTTTTTCTGTATGTCCTCCAAACTTAAAAGTCCATTCATTTGATGGTTTCTTAACTATAAAGTTGTGATGTAACATGTTTATGTAGTGTCCTATTTGAGCTGAGATACATAATACAGTGCAACCTCTAAAAAGTGAAAGTAACTGTTACTGAGAGTAGTTATATCAATACTTCTGTTGAATATAGGGGCCTATTCATCATCGATCCACATGGGGTGGTGAAGCACATGAGTGTAAATGACCTGCCAGTTGGGCGTAGTGTTGAGGAGACCCTCCGTCTGGTGAAGGCATTCCAGTTTGTGGAGACCCATGGGGAAGTGTGTCCAGCCAGCTGGACCCCAGACTCTCCCACGGTGAGGTTTCTCAGGCCCTTACTTTGCCTGTTTTCTCACACTATTAACAAAAGTGCCATATCGGCATTCTTTGGACAAATGCAGTATTCAATAGCACTTAAACATTTATTTGCATTACCATCAGTGCAGTTTCTTGTGAGAAACCTAAAATAATATTAGAACATATGGTACTGGTTTTCTCTACAGATCAAGCCTTCACCTGAAGGGTCCAAGGAATATTTTGAAAAGGTCAACTAACGACACCGTTTATCAACAGTGGCTTATCCAGGTCTCAGAATCATTTTTAAATGTACTAGTTCTGCTAACTTACAGTTCAACATCTGCATTTACTAACAATAAAGTCTATTCTGAATGTGATATCTAATTTTTTGAAAATGGTTTAGTTGATCAAATGTAATGTCTGGCCACATTAAAATCCAAATGAAACACTCATCTGCATCTTTTAGTCCAATACATGGGAACCTCTTTACAATTCAGGACAAATAGGAGAACCCTATACATAAAGATGTTTATTTTGTTTCTTTTTACAGCAAGTTAATATGCAGGTTCAAAATGTCCAATTAAGACATTATTGGTACACAAGATGAGGTGCCAAAAATCAACTTTTGTGTGGGTGGGAGGAGAATTGTAAATTAGAAAAAAGGCATTGCCACATCTCATGGAAGGTACATACTGTATTTACACAAATGGGGGGGTGAGCATTTAAATTACTGTGGTTATGAAAACATCTAATAGGTGTACATGTCTTTTGTACATTGTTTGCAGAAACAAAGCCAGTGCCTTCCTTGGACATTCACAATGACGTTTCAGGTTAAGTAACACAAACAAGGTGGATGGATTACCAGAATATGGAGAGGCTTTAAATAGACATCAAACCAGAAGTGTCCGTAAACAGGCTTTTCCTAGCACCCTACTATACAGTAGGTCATTAAAATCTACCTTTCATGTTTTGAGTGAATGGAAGCAAACAAAAGTGATGCTGATGGGCAGATAGTATGGTGAACATATCATGCAGATCCAGGCAAGATGTAACAGCACCTCCCACCCCAAGCACAAAAAAAAGTGTTTAAACTGATTCATAAAAAAACACCCTGTAGTAAATCTGTACAAAGAAAATACATTTGGGAATCTACATCTAAAGGTACGTTAAGGTTATATACATGTTTTCCCCTATCCATATATTATCTTTACAAGTAGACTTCATTCAAACCCAAACATTAAGAAAGCATTAGACTAAACTGGGAAATGGTATTACATCAAACATCCATTTAAAACAATCTGTTCATACTGGACTAACCATTGACCAGTCTCTCTTTTCTTATTCCCCATTTGTACAGTAAACCACAGTAGGACTAAAACACCTTTCCCCTTAACTGGATGGATTGCTACTGTAATGGGGTATTATAATCTTCACAGGAGAATGGCTCAGGAGAGTCTTATTCCTTGTCAGGGTTAAGTACATTTGCACAACCTAGCTGTACCATTGTCTTTTCTAGTGAGGGAGCAGACCAATATACCATAGTAACGATATTCATTAACTAATACAAAATAGAATCAAATCAAGAGAATGGACATACACCCAGCTCCTCCAATATTCTAGTAGAATAGAACAAAGGCTTTCAACATACGTAGGACTCTTCACTGAAGAGAGCAAGACTATTATTCCATCACTAAAGATCTAGGTTTTGTGGTCTCAGGTGGGACTGAATTCGAAACAGTAGCTTTGTTGATCTGTTTGAAAGCAGTTGATAAAACAGAACTAATGTTTCCGATCTTTCCATTCATTTTCTTATTCACTTTGTTTTGTGGTGTCGAATTTCATTCGGAAAATTAAATTGTACAAAGTGAGATTCCATAATATCTTAAGAAAAAAAAAAAAGACTTGTGCCCGCTGTCTCTACTAACATATGCAGAGGCAGATCCAAGGGTATTCCTGCGTTGACGTTTAAATCCTAGTCGATTTTTACATTTGTGTAGATCTTCCTCACAAAGGCACTTGTACCCACATATCCAACGGCACCTGAAATGAGTCATGCTTCAGAAACCATACTTTCAACCTTTTCCAAAGCTTATGCACATTTTGATGACTGGCATTACAATAATGGTTATTACTAATATTCTAGGCATAGTGATGGTATTACAACAGGCTAAACAAGTTATTGGACTATTAATAAACCCTGGATTTAATATGCAAGTATGCAAATACTGCAGGAAAAAAAAAGCACTGCTTGGATGGCTTCAAATGTAAACCTTTCATTTGGTCTAAATTGGTTATTGAACCTTGGGTAACCCCTAGACTTTAGATTGCTTACCTAAATAAGAGGACACACTGACATTCTAAATTAATTTGGTTTAAAAAAGGATAAGCTACATTAAACAATTTGATTCTACATCTTGAATGAACTACCAGTAGAGATGTCAATCAGCATTTTTAATCACAGAAGTACAATTGAGAGACAATGGAGGTTGGAAGAAAAAAAATCTAAGTTCTGTTAATCGTTCCGCAAACAAACGAGGCAAGGACAGGGTTTAAGAAAAGTTAAATGACTGCAATACTTACCACACATAATTCCTAGGGCAGTACTGAAGACAGCCATGTAACCAAAATAAAAGGATGTCTGGAACAGTCCATACATCCTAAAGAAAAGAAAATATTTAAGTTTGACATTCAACTTTAAAAAGAATGAGAGAAAATGTCTTGAACTGAACAATTTGATTATGAAACTTACTTAGTTTTGAAGAAATAGTAGTAAAAGGAGTACATGTAAACGTAAACAGCAGTAGATGCGGCAGAGAGGAAGCTTGTCCATTGCCTGATGAAGAAAAAGTGAGAAGAATTAGATTACCGGTATACCATATGAAAAAGGCATAAGCTTGCTCAACTTATCACATTCCTAACTTAAAGCTAATGGTTATAAATAAAAAATTATATAAAACATTTCTCTTATCACAGTTCTGGGTTCGCTTATATAGATGTTCATTAACATGGTGGTTAGTTATTACATTTATATTAAAACAAAAAGCTGCCTACAAATGGTCTTGTGGGCTACTAGACAAAATGAAGCTCAAAGAACATTTTGAACCAAGTTAATATTTACACATGTACCTATGTACTTTGTACTGACTTGTAGTTTCATCTTGTTTATATAGCCTTCATGATGTCCTTAAATACCCGGGCTAAACACCCGGCAGCGCCATCTGATTGTGTTTTATAATTGGCATTGCTGTGTGTAATTATTTCTTTGGTTTTTTTTTGTCCCTTTTTAACCCTCCTGTAGTCCTTGGGTTTCAAACACACACCTTGTTGTGCCAGCAGTGCAACAAAGAGCTAGTGATTTGGCTCATTTTGGAGGACGTGAGGGTTAAGAAGGGGGGAAAGGAAGAATCACCTTTTCAGTGTTTTTAGTCCAAGCAGTATTACTGTGTATGTCATAACGTTAGATGTTAAAAAGCAAGGTATCAGATATTGCTTTTCCTGTTTCCTCCGGGAAAAATAATAATACGGGTTATAGAAAGAAATAGTAAATATTGTAAAATAAGCTCAAGAGAATGAAAATTGGGCAAGATACTATTATATAGGCTTCATAAAACTGTCCTGCCCTATAGGCATTACTCTAGAAGGCCAAACGGGCTTCAAATTTCTAATCTAAACTAACTTATTGACTCTGGCTATTTATATATCTATTTACTTACATGTCAAAATGTTTATGACATCGTTTATTATAGTAACAAACATTTCAAATGCATCAGGATTTGTGTAATAATTAAATAGTTAGGTTTAGGTCATTGTGTGATATAGTCAGATGTGGAGTGTAGGCACACAAATGCATTTGTTGTATTAGTCTGAGGTGGGATTCTAACCTGTGATCTCTGGAACTCATTTAGTGTGCCAGTTACTCTAACCACTAGGCTACCAATATAGGTAATTTTTGGGCCAGTTTTTTAGAAGGTGAATAGTATACTACCTAAATTAGCTCAACAATTAGCGTTCAATTGATTTTAATGTGGAAAAAAACATGTAGAATAGAATATCTCTAACAGTATAGATTGTTTCTGAAAAGTAGCACCTATCTCTGGATTGTACTGATTATTTTGATGTTAGTATGAGGTGTGTAGGTTATGGTGTGTAGGAGGAGTTAGGTGTAGAAGAAGAGTATAAAGAATGCAAGTGCTCAATAAAAGCCTTTTATCTGTGTGCATGTATTCAAAATAGTTCTTATTGGATATATTAGTGATTTACTATGTTGGAGAGACAATCTAATGATGTCAAACTCACCATCTGTAGTCCTCAGCATTGAGCAAGAAATATGTACACACAATGGTGACGCAGACAGTGACAATGCAGAGAATGACCAGCACCAGCATCATGAAGCCATACACATAGTAGATCTTATAGGCCCAGAAGGACGTAAAGATGAAGTACCTGAAAGAGTGAGTACAATAATATGGTAAACAGCTCTCCATTACAACGCTTCTGAGCTACACTGGTCAACCAATGATAATATGCATACTGTACATGCATATTATATTTAAAACTTTGTTTTCAAAGGCCAAAGTTGTGATATCTTCTCAATGCGACATCTTTTGTTGACAATTACATTAGTTAGAATAGATACTGTAGTTACCAAAGCTATGTTGCTATGTTACTATTTTATACATAACAGGTTTACTACAGACTTACATTTCAATGAAAATGGAACCAAATGGAAGGATTCCTCCAAGGCAAACAATGATAGCTGGTTCCATGAACCTGAGAGATCAAAAATGGGTCAAATAGCCATTTCAGTTGGAAAACGCATTGTATTCTTGAAGTAGAACAAAAAGGTATTTCCACTCAGCAACAATGCTACTATAACTACACTTATCATTAATGTATCAAAAAGCTTTTCAAAGTTGCACACTACATGATTACATACAAAGTCAACAAAACATTGTTATACTTGGGACAATACACTTGTAGAATATGCCACCAGTATTCCTAACCTCTCTCAATCCATTTCTCAGTCTACTTAAAACTGCCTCAAAATGATGGGACTATTGTCCTGCTCACTACTACCTTATAATTACTAGTCATATACAGAATAAAGAATGCCTTTATCTAACGGTGAATGACCACACAAACCTGCTATACAGGCATGTTAACTGATACTGTACTGACAAATTACTGATCTACTGGAATTATTAACAGCTAGACAATTCTTAATTAAAACATTTTACATGTACTGTATCAATTAAATCCAGAAAAATATGCAATTATTTAGAGCATCACCAAATGTTAATGTGTTCTGTGTTGCTTCCTTGTGCACAGAGACCGGTGTCAGTCATATTTGAGGGCGTATAATGCACCCTTTTACATGCATCATATACTAAAAACAGGATATTTTATTTGAGCCTCAGTCTGGCCACACCTACCATTTCTTCTCAGGGATTGGCCTTGGGACTGCATTGACTCGGCAGGGAAAGTTTGGCTGGCCAGACAGATTCCTTCCCAAAATTGTCCCTACGAGGTTAAGTGGCAATATGACGAAAAAGCAGATACAGCAAACAGCAACCTAGAAAAACATGAAAAAACTGATTTAGATTACATTTGGACAAACTAGCTTCCATGGTTGGATCCACAACTGAGAGTGTACAGCGCGCACTATCATGTGAGGTTTGGCTCCCAGCCTATGGATTCAGGGAGGGGTGACTTTTCAAAAACTCACCATGGTGCCAAATGGGATGGCTCTGGAAGCATGGTAGTAGATAGCAATGAAGTTGATGAAGAAGGCAGTCCCACACACCATGGCTGGGATCAGGAAAGCCCCAATGAACATTTGTTTAATCCATCTTCTGCCTGTGTTTCAATGCAGGCAAAGATAAATAATGAAATGCCACCACTAAATCATTAATTCTATAGTAACACTGAAGGTACATCACACCGAAAGCAGCAACTGCCATTGGCTGTGAATCTTCCCCCTCTCATGGCTGCAAGCACTGCAGCAGCGGCAGTATGAGGGCCTTGGTCATTGGCTATATAAATCAATATTACTGTATGTGTAGCCTATGCACATCTGGTTTGTCTTTGTAGTCTTAATTGTGGATAACAAAATCATGTTTGCATCGACTTTTCACCATGTCACTGATTAAACCATTTCTACCGCTGTGACAAGAGGGAAAAAACGAATTTACTGCATCTTCGCAGAACCCTCCATAAACCTGGTAGAATCTTCGATAGAGGTGGCAGTAGCCTGGTGTGAAAGCACCTTCACAGTCAGACAGAAGTGTTTTGTACTACCTCCTTGTTTTGCATACAGGCTTCCTCCAAAGTAGCCGTTGACTGGAGAGGTTGCAGC